>JBBPBX010010733.1:0-57323 GCA_038048925.1 Garcialebias charrua
AAGAACTACAGTATTTATAAAACTATTTAAGATAATTAGAAACACATGAATGTAAATTTAACTAAATATAAATTTACATTGGTTGGGTGGCTCAGCTGGTAGAGCTGTTGACTCTCAGCGAGAAAGTTGCAGGTTCAAATCCCTGCCGGGGACCTTTCTGGGTGGAGTTTGCATGTTCTCTCAGTGCATGCGTGTGTTTTCTCCAGGTACTCCGGTTTCCTCCCACAGACCAAAAACATGCATGTTAGACTGATTAGTAACTCTAAATTATCCCTAGGTGTGAGTGAGAGAGTGACTGGTTGTTTGTCCAGGGTCCAGGGTGTCCCCTGCCTCTCGCACAATAATAGCTGGACATGGTCAGCAGTGACCCCCACGACCCGAAAGGGAAGAAGCGACAAGGTGATTGAATGTTTGGGACGGATGGGTCCGTTCGCATGTGTTAAAAGCTTCTGAGATACCAACTTATCAATTTGTTCCTGCTTGAAATACAGCAATGAAGGCTACTTATGGGAAAGAGCTGGTTGGCAGGCCACAGACTGATGAAGTTTTCCGGATGGAAGATGAAACATTTCTCCCATGAAGAAACTGGTCCAGATGAAACGATTTAACCTTTTTTGTGTAGATGGATAAACGTACAAAGTACATTTAAAATTTAAAGTAAAACTTAAAATGTTGTCCCTGTGAGTTAGGACAACGAGTCTAAACCCAAAGTACTCCAGATGACTTGGAAGATCAACTGACAAGTCCAATTCAACATGTTCACCACAGTTACTTAACCTTAATAAACGTAAAAAGGCTCTAACTCGGTCGGTTTTACAGATGTTCAGGTAAAGTTTGGAGTAGCTCAGTTTTCCACAGCACGGATAACATGAGAACTTAGTTTTGATGTTATGTCGGCAAAAAGTCATTAAAGATCCTTGAAGGAATGCTGCTCTTCATTGGTTTTATTCAATATCCTCCATTATGTGAACCACGGTCCAATCCGCCATCTTTAAAAGAACTGAATAAAAGCACAATTAATCACAAAAGCCAGTTTCAGCTCATTCGAATCTTTAATCGGGACGTGCGTTTCTCCAAACCTGATGAAGCTGTACTAAACCATTTTCTTCTCCTTTCTTCGTGCAGAAGAACGTACACGTTTCAGATTTGTTCCTGCCACAAAGAACCGAACCTCATGCTGCCTCCTGATGAGACGAGCTGTGACGACACCGACGCTGCCTTGACTACAACCTCCTTTAACGCCGTCAGAGACAGAACTGATTGTCTTCTTATGTAATGAACTCATTCCTCGAAGCGTGACTTTAACAAACCGACCCTGGCTTCCTCGAAAGGTTCCTGGCAGTTTGTTTGTGTGTGTGTGTGTGTGCATGTGTGTGTGTGTGTGGTCATCTGGACATAAAGAACAGCTCCATTGTCTCCATTCAAAGGTGAGGGGGACGGGGACCTGAAAGCACCTCTCGTCCAAACCCTTCCTTCTTATGGCTACACTTGACATGCAGAGGACAATTCCCCGGGCAGGGAGTGAAAAGGTGCTGCCAGCTGAGCGGGACACGCAGCACGGAGGACGAAGAGACAGAAAAAGACCCAAAAAAGAGAGAAGGAGATGTGAATCTGAAGGTTTGATTTGAGTTTATATTCAATCCGCCATGTATTTACAGAATATCTCTGGTCTTCTGTCGGGACGGGGGAAAGAATGACTCTTAACGCTCAAGAGACGTGTTTGTTCAAAAGTCTGCGTTGTCGAGGTGAGTGGGTCCACTAGGCGGGCCTGGGTTCTCTAAAAGCACATCCTCTAGAGCTATGAGAGGAATACCAAGCTCTGTGAACAATGACGAGAGGCCGAGTCACCCCCTGCCCACCAGCCTTTTACCGCTCTGACCACTCGGAGGGCCACGAGCGGCGCTGCCGGGACAAACCACGGCTCGTTCCTATACGAGCAATCCAGATTTCAAATTTACAGTCCACTCAAGAAGAGTCCGGGGTTTGTAACACCGCAGAAAACCTGGGAAGCAGCAGGGTCACGTGAGGTCAGCAGTGATGTCATGACTACTGACAGGTGATCTGATTTGAATCCAGTTCAGATTAAATTGCATCAGTTCATCTGGTACCGTAAAAAGATTTATATTAATGAATCCACTTCAGCCTGAAACAGCTGCAGCCAGTTCATTCCAGCTATAATCAAATCAATTTCATCTTTATTATTAGTGTGCTTTTACAGATTTTTAGAAGAAGGCACCCAAAGTGCTTTACAGAAGAAGAAAAAAAATCCAACTAGATTAAACAAAATAAGAAGAAAACAAAGTAAAAATGACTGTAAAGCAAAACGATAAATAGTAAAATACAGCCATACTGAGGAGGTTACACAGTGAGAGTCAGAACTGCATCAAATCTTCACTTCAAAGCAATCCCTCGTTCTGAGCAAGCACAGGAAGCAGGCGACTGTGGAGAGAAATGAGTCATTTTTAACAGGAAGAAACTTCCTGTAGAGCCAGAACCAGAATTCATCTAATGGACGTTATTGTCCCTCCTACCTCCTAGCAGGTTTAAAGTTACGTTGTTATCGCTGATAATATTTAGCTTCATATGTGCAACAAACAGGAAGTGTTTTTGTTTGTGTCTGCTTTATGTAACCCTTTTCCTAAACCTAACCTTACACCTGACCCAGAGCACTGACCCTAAACTTAACCATGTTGTTATCGGCGCTAACGGCGCTAACAATGCTAACAACGTACTTTTAAACCTACTAGGACAGGGGTGTCAAAGTCAAATAGCCTACACCAAGGGCCAAAAAAAACAAATTTGCTACAAGCCAAGGGCCGGACTGGTTCAATGTTCATATTGAAATTATTTCACATAGCCTGTTGAACCAAGACCTAACAGACTGTCTATTACTGTATTTAAGGATTAAATGAATAAAACAATATTTTCTTATGGATCTGTCAGTAATTTCAAGTGAAAACATTTTTCAACAGGCAAACAGCAAAAAAATAAATTGTTTAAAAAAATGTTTCTTAATATCAAGATAAATACATAAATAAAAGTGCATGCATTATGAACTGAAAATGCATTATTGTGCAGCTCTATGATCCTACTAATCACCGCTTTCAAATAGGAAAATATAGGTCCCCGCTCTATTCAACTTGTGTCGCAGGGCGGCGGACGCGCTGCAGGTCGCGTGGCCAGACCCCACGCCTCGCCAACAGGTCACGAGGCTGGCGGGGATTTATTTCTACGCAAAACAGAAGCCGACGACGAGGCAAAGAATGCCCATTCTTCCGGATTTCCTCATGGAGCTTATGCGCTCCTGGGCTGAACCCAGAGCTCCCATGCTGCTGCCGCTCTCTCGGTTCCTGGAAGTCGCGGGGATGGAGGCAGCAGGACTCGCCAGCGCCCCACAAATAGAGGACACGTTGGCGTCTCACCTAGCCCCCGCAACAGCGGGCGTAAAGCCAACACTGCCTAGCAGGGCCTGCCGCACTTCGGCAAAACAGCTCGATAAATGTTACCGAGCCCAGGGCCTTGCGGCACGTGCGATGAACGCTTCGACCATGATGCAGGCGTACATGGCAGAGAAGCTACAGGAGCTCCAGGTAACGACAAACGAACAGGCCACGGAAGAGGCCCTGGAGGAGGCCCACAGGGCTTCTGACTTCGTACTCCGTATGATGGGGACTATAGCCATCACACAGGGCATATCTATGGCAGAAATGGTCGTTGCCCAGCGCCACCTGTGGATGACTTTGACGGACCTCCCAGAAGACCAGAGGTCCCTCTTTCTGCACCACCCGATCGAGCCGACGGGACTCTTCGGGGACGCTCTGGAGCGCATCCAGAACAAGCTGGAGCAGAGATGGAAGCAGGCTGGAGCCCTCCGTGAGGGGTTGCCAAGAAAGGGTTCTACCCCCCCAGGGATGCCACGCTTCGCACCCCGCAGAAGAGACCTGCCTAAGACGGGGAGCACGTTCTTCGACAGGCGGCCCGACCTAGGACCTCCTCGGTAAACCCAGGCGGGAAGCAGATCCGGACCTGATGAAACAGGACAACATCACAGTTTTGCAGGTTTGCCCGCCCAAGTGGTACGGGAACTGAGTATTTTGAACCCAGACTTTATTTGTAAAACATTACAAGGAGCTGGTGATATTTGTGTGTGCACAAAACATGATTTCCCTGCTGTATGTGAAATAAAAACAAACATTTGTTCATCCGTACACAAAAATAAAAGTACCAAAGCACAGTCTGCCCTGGTTCTTGACTCAAATTCCTCCATTGTGAAACACAAATTGCTAGGTCAGACAATGAACCGCAGCGGGATACACGAGCTCTGCCTGAGGCAGTCAGACCTCACGGCGTCCTCTGTCGGGCAGACCAGCTTTCCCTGGACCATGCGAGAGGGGTCAAAGGCCACCCCTCCCACACCCACAAAACACAAGCAGCGGATAAACGTGCCTTCCAGGCTCACGGCGCACGCGCAGGCCTGGAGGGCTTGTCTCCCGAACGCATGGATCATGACAACTGTCCGTCATGGGCTCAGGCTGCAGTTCCTCAAAGGACCACCCCCTTTTCACGGGGTGCTGCAGTCAAACATAAACCTAGCATGCGCACACGTACTGAGAGAGGAGATATCAACGATGCTGCAAAAAGGAGTACCGGTAATAAGTGTTGTTCCAAAGCATAAAATACGCTCCGGTCACTACAGCAAATACTTCCTGGTGCCCAAGAGAGACCAGTCCTTGAGGCCGATCCTCGATCTCAGAATGCTGAACAAGAGAATAAAAACATTCAAATTCAAGATACTCACACTACGACAGGTCCTCCAGTCTGTGAGACCAGGAGACTATGCATGCACCGTGGATTTAAAAGATACCTACTTTCATGTGAGCGTATGGAGGAGGCACAGAAAATACCTTCGTTTCGCATTCGAGGGGAAAGCATGCGAATTCAAGGCTTTACCTTTCGGATTAAAACTGCACCACGTACATTTACAAAATGTCTGGATGCAGCGCTGGCCCCGCTCAGGGGTCAAGGGGTCAGGATCATGAATTACCTGGATGACCTGATTCTGGCTGAAAGCAAGAAGCAGACCCAGTTGCACTCGCACATGGTGATCTCTCACCTGGAGACTCTCGATTTTGTCATAAACCTGCAGAAAAGAGACCTGACTCCATCACGGATTACCGTATTTTTTGGAGTACAGGTCAACACCACTCTGTACAGAGCATGGCTCTCAGAGGAATGCATTTCCTCGATATGCCATTGCCTGGCAAAGTTTAGACTGGGTCAAGAGGTTCCCCTAAAGACATGCCAGCACCTCTTGGCGGCGGCCATACCCTGTGTGCCACACGCACTGTTGAAGATGCGGGCCCTGCAGATATGGCTAAACAAACAGACACACACTGTCCCCTTCAGACAAGCAGGGGAAATTCAGATCAGCTCAGAATGCCTGACAGCCCTAGAGCCATGGAGGGACCCTTCCGTGTTCACGGAAGGGGTCCCGTTGGGACGAGTGTCATCCCACGTGGTAATCACGACAGATGCCTCAAAAACAGGATGGGGAGCAGTCTGCAGAAATCAAAATGCCCAAGGCCTCTGGGAACAACAGGAAGCGGGATTACACATCAACTTCATGGAATTGTGGACCATGTTCCCGTCAGTGAAATACTTTTTTGGAAAAGGATTGTTCGCAGGACAGCATGTCCTGGTGAAATCAGACAACAGGACAACGTGTCCTTCATCAACAGGGAAGGGGGGACCAGGTCCCGAACCCTCCTCGGTCTAACACGAAAACTGCTCATGTGGTGTGCCCCAAGATTACTGTCACTTAGGGCGACTCATATCCCGGGCGAACTAAACTACGGAGCAGATGACCACTCAAGAGGGCCTCTGTTAGCCTCAGAATGGAGACTGAGCCCACGGGTCGTGGACCAGATCTGGTCACAGTACGGGAGAGCCCCCATCGACCTGTTCGCATGCAAGACCAGCTCACACTGTGACCTGTACAGTACTTCTCTCTAAAGGAGACAGACGCACCGCTGGGAACAGATGCCTTGGCTCATGACTGGCCAGCAGGGGTGCTGTATTACGCTTTTCCACCCGTCCCTCTGATTCAGGTGACGCTGGAACGTGTACGCAGGGGAGCCCTCTCCCTGATGTTAATAGCCCCCAGGTGGCCACAGAAACCGTGGTTCCTGGAGCTGTTTTTAATGCTGTCAGGGACACCATGGCAACTGCCCTCTCAAAGGGACCTGCTGACCCAGGCACATGGGCAGCTTCTCCACCCACGTCCAGAACTGTGGCAGCTTTCAGCTTGGCCACTGAAGGGAACAGGCTGAAGGCCTCAGGCCTGACCGGCTACGTCTAAGCGCCACACAGAAGGTGAGAGCTGTCAGCCTAGCCTCTCTGCAAAAAAAAAAAGCTACTTCTTTTCCACCATGAGGGGTTTTTTTGTCAGCCATTTTTGGGGTGCCACAAAGCCTGGGCAGGTGAAACTCTTAGTGCACGCCCTCTCATGATACATTTCATGAGGGGTGTACTATGGAGGGGACCCCCCCACCACCACCACCACCACCAACAGGACTCTGGCCCCAGACTGGGCCCCTCGGTTAGTCCTGAAAGCTCTATGTGAGTTTCCACTAAAACTTCTGAGCAGTGTTGAGATAGCTTTGCTGTCTTATGGAATTGATCCACTCTTGGACATCTGCTCAGCTAAACGTATAGGGGACCTTCACGCTTATCTGTGCACCCAATGTGTACAAAAGTCTGCCCCTGAGGGGTCAAAGGTCACCCTGTGTATAAACCCCGTTTATGTCTCAATGGTGCCAACTTAAATGTCAGAAGTCTGGACATTGAACTTTTATCATTCCCTCCACCTCCCACATTATCTGAGGGACGTAGGAGGCTGTGAGCAACGTACCAGCTGCACGCATCTGTGCTCCACAGTCACTGGTTGACTTTAAGAGCGGCTTGAAGACCTTTCTTTTTAACCAAGCATACTCTGCCTCCTCATGATTCTATCTTTGATCTTAGTTGATACTGTTATTGATTTTACTTGTTTTATTACTTGTTTTATTGACATTTAATTCTGTTACACTTTGTAGCACTTTGAGATTTTCATTAATGAAAAGTGCGTTATAAATTGAATTCATTATTATTATTATTATTATTATTACTGCTATCTGGAGCTCCACAAACACATTTGGCAAAGGCATTATGTGAATGTTTCTGCGTGTGATTTTTTTTTTTTCTCAGGCTGTGCTCTCTAACACGCAGTTGAGAGCAGCCAGAATGCCTAAAGTATAAAGGCCGGAGTTCTCACAAGCATGCATTTTACTGAGCATTTCAAGGGCGTGAATGAATTACGTTCCCATAGCTTTAGTGTTGCACCGAGTGACCTGACTGATAAAGGGAACTGAAAGTTATTCACCATAACTCATGTTCCCTGAAGGAAGGGAACGAGGTGCAACACAGTTGGCCATTTTCAATGCTGAAGCTCGGTGAAGTGCACTTGGAGACCGTTTGGATGGGCGCTTGCGTCTTAAGTACCTAGAGGGCGGGGCCTCTGGGGTGACGCTGACGCCCACTGCCGTAAAGGTGTGAATGTATTCCTTCAGGTAATCGTGCAGGGGCGCAATTCCCATAGCAATAGTGTTGCACCTCGTTCCCTTCCTTCAGGGAACATGAGTTATGGTGCATAACTGTCAGTTTTCTAACGCGTTCAGAATCCAACCGAGGTCCTGCAGCTCATGCAAAAAAATGAAGAACCCTTGTGAACGTTTCGAGACATTTCAAAAAGTTGTTCGCCATCTGGTCTCCACCAGTCGCAGCCCAGAGGTGCCGGCATTAAAGTCCCTGTGACGTCTAATTTGTCTAATAAATGTGAACGAGATTTTGATAAAATATCACGTTTTGCTTAAAACACTTTGCGCTACTGAGATGAACAGTTATTGAGATATTCACAGGCGCAGAAACAGGAAGTGATGTAAAGAGGAATGCCTGCGTGTGAACAGAGCATTGACACAAAGTCTAACAAACACAGACCGTAGAGAATACCTGATGGGGTTTTTTTTTTTTTATTATTATTTTGAGTCTCCATCAGAGAAAGAAGAGTCAGAATGTTTCCTTAAAGAAAAGACCAACGAGTTCCTGTTTTTACAGCGTTTCCCTGTGATGTCACTTCCTGTTCCACTTTGGCTGTGCCAAGTTTAAAAGAAAATATGCCTGTAACGTGACAAAATGGATAAAATCGTGTGTTTTGTAGGAAATGCACGTCACAGTGATCTGTTTCCCTGAACTGTGATCCGCAGAAATTCAAACCAAACGAGAGCAAGGCTCAAACAAAGTCCAGGAAATGGAATGACAGTCCGAGAACGAAAAAAAAAAACAGTTCTTTGGAGTTTTTTTTCCTTCAGAACCAGTCAATTATCTCTCTGCAGCACTGGAACCATTCTGATGAAAATAATAATAATAATCAGGTGTGGTTTTCATGTAATGTCAATACTTTTTATTCACAGATCCTTTCAACTTGCTGTAAAGAAAATAAATCAGTTTATTCTGCAGCAACTTTTGTCAAGCGTGCTTTTTTGTTTGCTTGAGTCCTCGTTAGTCTCCCTTTCTCTGTTTATTCCAAACTACTGAAGCCCATGGACATTTTAAAGTTGATCCGCTCTGCCTGGGATGACAGAAGACACTGCAGGCAACGCTCCTCACTTCTCAGCGACAACAGAAGGTTCGTATTTACGTACAAGCGTCTTCATCACAGCGTTTTGATTTGTGGTTAATTCCTCAAAGGCTCCGTCAAGATCCAAGGCTTGTACAGTTTGTACTTAATTACTGTAATTTCAACATTAAAAGCTTAGACGCTGCCACTGCAATAATAAAAAGCGTGCTTTGTCAGTCAGGCCTTTTGATCTTGACACTTTTAAAAACCAGTCCCTTAGGATGTTGACAATGAGGCCAATTGACAGGCCCGTTTGTATGGCGCAGAGAAAAGAAGATTATTGCTCTTTGTAGACATGACCCCATTCATCTTTTCGAGAGGTTTGAGCCGTCTTAGAGGAATTTGTGGATGTGAAACTCTAGCCATGTCTAAGATGAAAAAGAACACGCTTTTCTGAAAAGGAGAAAAGCCACAAAAACAATGTGGTTTCTTTATTCTGACAGAATAAAAGTAGGGGCGCGAGAATCAAAGGGGAAGCAGAAATATGTGGAGCTTTACCCGTTTTATGCTTTGCGTGGTGGAGTTGTGAGGGTGTGACCTCGAGAGGATCGGAACGCCGAGTCGGTCCGTTGGAGACGGGCAGCGTCGCTGAAGTGAGCAGCGAGGAATTTCTGGGCTAAGCAGCTGTCATTTTGTTCATTGACATTATGCATGCTCGATATCTGCCGTGCTGTTTTCTACTCTCTCCATGGGGGTAATTTAGGGAACAATGAAGCCCTCTAGTTGGTAACAGAGCCCTCTTTGTGGCACAGGTCCCTGGGGGCCGCTAATCTCTGCCAAGAAAAACAATAGCTCCCTGCTGCAGAGCCCGTTCCTGTCAGTAAAGCATCAGGTTCAAATCCATGCTCAAATGCGTGCACGTACACACCAACGTTGAGGGGAGAGATGGGTGCTGTCCATCCTGACAACACAGACTGACTGACCAACGTTAAGGAGACAGGGGATCGTAGCAAAATATAATATTTACCCTGACTACAAGCCATTGAGCCCAAACAGAAAGTGTTTCCTCTGGCAGACAACACTTGTTACCTAGCAAATCTCTGTGTTGATCCACCGGCAGCAATAAATCAGTCAGACAACGCTGACAGTCCACTTCACAGCTCAACGACTCAAATTTCAAATGAATACGTGTCCCAGCCTTTTATAAAACTGGAAATTACACCATAAACTATTAAACCACAACTCTTGGAAAATATTACTGTATCCTATTGGCTTTGAAAGCCTCAGTTTCTTTCGAAGTGCACCTGTGTCCTTTAAATGGACTGTACTTATAATACGCCTTTCTATCTTATCAAGACACTCAAAGCGTTTTACACTACAATCTGTGCCTCATTTACCCATTCAGCATCTACTAGATCTCTACAAGATTGATTGAGCAAATCATTCTAAAGAGACTAATCAGAGCGTTATCACATTCATACCCCAATGGGACACACATCAGAGACAATGAAGGGTTCAGTGCCTTGCCCTTGGACACTGGCTGGTGCATTCGAACCCCCATCTCTTGCATTGGGAGACGACTGCTCTAACCACTCAAACGAAGCCACCCCTTTACAAGATTATTTACAGTACGTGCTCACACCGTGATGGGGAAGTTATATAAAGGTCATGGATGTTTTCACTTACTATATACATGTACAAATACATGTATGTGAAGTCCAGAGAGTTTCTGTCAACTCAGAGAGAAGGCTGATAACTGATAAACTCTGATGCCTTCAACAGTTCTGTAGTCTACGTGATATGAATTTCGTCTGTGTATGGGAAACATACACAGATGACAGAAAAAGGACATTATTAATATTATTATTATTATTATTATTATTATATTACGGCGCATGACCAGAAAAAAAGCTTGGGAATTTCTGCATAACCAATTAAAAATTCCCAATGATACATAATGTTCCCTCTATGCTGCGCAGTTAGGGCAACTGGACAAATGCCCAAGCAAAATATCTAGTTATTTCCCGCTTTATAATAAACTTTTGTAATGAACTGTCATTACAATGTCAATGTCAATGTTGACCTCAACACGGGATGTTGTGAGTCGGTGGGCGGAATACTTCGAAGACCTCCTCAATCCTACTGGCACGTCTTCCACTGAGGAAGTGGAGCCTGAGGACTTTGGGTCGGGCTCTCCAATCTCTGGTGCTGAGGTCACCGAGGTGGTTAAAAAGCTCCGCGGTGGCAAGGCTCCGTGGGTGGATGAGATTCGCCCTGAGTTCCTTAGGGCTCTGGATGTTGTGGGGTTGTGTTGGCTTACGCGACTCTGCAATATCGCGTGGACATCAGGGGCAGTTCCCTTGGATTGGCAGACTGGGGTGGTGGTTCTGTCATGCTCTGCGCCTGTCAGGCTCTGCGCCTGTCATGTTTTTTCTGTTTTTCACTTACTCCTCAGTTTCCAGTCTGCATCCCTAATCACTTTCACCTGTTGTCATCAGCCACTTGCCAATTTGCCCTCATTTATGCTGCGTTCCAGTTGCCTCGGAGGTCGAAATTACCAACCTGGAATGACGTCATCACCGAGTTAAATGCGTTCCAATGCGTTCCAGTTAGCTTGTCGGCACGATGACGAAAACAAGACGGACGCCCGCTACGAAGCTGTTGTTGTTCTTGCTTTGTTGGATTATAAAAAGGTTTCCAGACCAGCAGCGAAGTTGAAAAGCAATTCTGAGGCTCTTGAAATGTTAACCAGGTACAGGTAGTCCCCGATTTACGAGCGCTCTGATCTGCGAGGTTCCAGACTTACGAGCTGCACATTTTTGGAAAAAACGAAAAAAATACTGAGTTTTCATGTGTTTTTTCACTTCAGTTAGCAAGTTAAGCATATAAACACACGTTTCCGATCATTTTTATGCACTCAAAAGTAGTTTTTAGATGAAAATAGAGTGTTTTTAGGTGCGCTAGCGAAAACCGTTCCAATTTACGAGCGGATTTCCGGATTTACGAGCGAAATGGCGGCCGTTCCAAATTACGAGATTTCCGGTTTACGAGCGCCTCGCTGTGACGGATCTCGCTCGTAAATCGGGGACTACCTGTATGTTGTTTTAACCAGTAGTTTTTATTTATTTATAAATAAGCTTATTTTTGTTAATTATGGTCTTGAGGCTCTTACATCTACTTTATAGTTTTAATTCGATCTCTTTTAGGATTATAGCAGCAGTACAGAAGTTATCATTAGATAAATAAAGTCAGAAAGTGCTGAACATTGTTTTTCTTTTCTTTTTACTACCTCAAACCATTAGCAGACGTTTTTACGGTTTATTGTTAAAATTGTTATTAAACTTCAATCAATCAAAACTTTATTTCAGACTCATATGGTCCATAGTAACAAAACAATTTAATTTCTTTGTATTTTAGGATGCTGCTGATACACACAAACCTACGGACACATGGAATAATCATGAAGACTATGGGAGGTGATGCTGAACATGGATGACAACACGTTTGTGCGTCATTTCAGAGTCAACAAGACCCAGTTCACATCTGTAATGATGCAGCTGCAGGAGGAAGGAGCACTGTCAAGGTGCAGCACCAGTCCCTGTAGAAAAGAAGGTCCTGATGTTCCTGTGGTACATGGCCAACCAGAACAGCTTCAGGGAGATGTCTGACAAATTTGGTCTCGCAGTCCTCAGCGCACAGGATCATCATGGAAGTACTGAAGGCCATTTTGCACAATGGGACACACCTTCATCCCCTGGCCTAACGAATTGATGCTGTGGTGATGATTGTCATCATGGCAGCCTGCCTTCTGCATAACCTCTGCATTGGGGCTTCACCAGTGTGTCAGGATCACCCAAACAGCTGTCCAAGGCAGGATGAAAATGACTAAATTACTCTTTACTGTGATGTGTGGATGCTGTACTTGTATTAGCTTGTCAAAAAATGTTCTAGTGTTGTTATAGTGCTGTTTTGATTAAATGTGTTTATCTGACATGCCACTCTCTCGCTGTCATTTATATCTGTGTGGATAAACCACGCCAAAAACATAAGCTGGTATAGGTAAACACATTTTACAGCTTCAAAAACCAGCTGCAAAACTTAGTTTCCCACAACAATAACACCTGCTTAAAAGTCAGTGCTTAAATAAAGCATTTCTATGTAGTAATTTTAAAACTCTGCCCGATGAGAACATGAGAGCACTAGTTTCTCTGCAAGTACATCGGTTTCCAAAAATATTGATGAAAAACTATGCAGTGCATCATGACAAATTGTCGTGTTTGAATACCAGAGGTGTTCCTCTTTTACACTGAATTTACTTTCATTCTAAGTAGTTTCTTTTCATTACCTGCTTTCCTTTATTCTACTGAAAAACCACACTTATTGTGAAGTAAGACAAGAATTTGTGCATTTGTTATTTCAAATTGTTTTTAATAACGTATGACAACAAGGCACAGGTACAATTTGAGGTCTGAGGTCTCAGTAAAATGAGCTACCAGCTAAAACTAAATCAAAATAACTAACTTCACAAAAATCTTACTTAGTAATGTTGGACACAAAGACACTGTTCCAGTAGCAGCTGGCAAAATGCAAGGGACCAGGGAAACAGGTTTGTCTGCTCGGGTCCAGGAACATGTTCATCTTCATGTTGACATAAACTGCAAAGAAATATACACATGGTTAACAACAAATCACAGATGACAGTAACTCACAAAACTAACCCACAATAATAATTATAAATAAGGTCGATTTTCACTCTCTCACACACACACCCAACACAGACACACACACACAGACACACACAGCTGTGGATTGACAGGATGGTTTGGGTTTCAAGTTTTGCATTTTTTTTAAACAAAATAATTGATTCTGTTAAACTGGATTCCCACCCTGACAAGCCAAGATAAATCTTGATAGACCTTTTAAAAACAGTTTATGGTGCAAAACATTAGTTTACTAGCTAAAAACACATGTAAAGGTGAACAAAAAACAACATGTTGCAGGCCTCCTACGCAGCTACATCATCAACACAACAATCACGTTCTTTAGAAAACACAAACAGCTTAGAAACACCCTCTAATTATTAGGCGACTTATCGTACAATAATCACTGTAAAGTACGAAATGTGTTACTGAGTTAATGATAAACAATGAACGCTGAACAGCTAAAACGAGTACTGTGCTAAACAACAACAATGCCGCCTCACACCCGTTTAGCGAGCCGTTGTCGACGCACAGCGGCTGTTTAAACATATCATTATCGTTACTGTAAAGAACTACAGTGCCTGAATGCGTTAATGTGAAGTTACGGCTGAGTAAACCACAAAGAACAGCGAAAAAGAGTAAAAAGTAACTCTTTCACTCACTGTTGATGCGAGGAGCAGCCATTTTGAAACGATGATCTCGGCAAACTCGGGTATGGTGCGGCGAGACCGAGTCCACGAGTTGTAATTACGACCTGAGGGGGCGTTCCAGTTGATTTTTACTGCTCGGAAGCTCGTAATTACGACCTCCGAGGACAACTGGAACGCAGCATAAGCCCACCGTTGGAACTCCCAAGTGTTTTTACTTTGGTGTGGCTAACTGCTGTTTTAAAACACATTACAGCTGTTTAACATCTGCTAGTACTGATCTTCTAAAACCAACATTTTCATGTTGCAGTGCTCATTTGTTTTTATAGCTAGACTTTTACTTTTGAGTTTGGACACACACACACACACACACATACATACACACACACCTTGCAATCTGTGTGAAGGTCTCCTGGGGGTAGCTGGGTATGAGCAGCTCCTCTGTGTCTTTTAGGTAGGCCACTTGCATGTAAACGTTGAGCCATGAGATAGGAGTCTGTGGGCTGAGGCTCCAGTTCAGCTCCTAGGGTTGAACAGTAAGAGACATATTGGAAATGCATAATCAAAAATGAAAAACAACCTTGAATTACATTTGTTCAATGGTTTCAGGGCTCCAATGACTGAAAAGGTACCTAAACAAAATTTTCAGGCGACAAGAAAATTTAAAAAAGCGTAATTTGTTCACAGCTAAGTTCCAACTCAATCCAGTTGTACTGTGAGGGCCAGATATATGCAGCTGTAAATACCATGAAGAGCTAGGATGCACTTTGTCACTGCAGTTAACCTGCGTCTGAGCAATTTCCCATCATCATCCAGCGCACTCATACCTAAAGGTATATTTTAGACATTTTAAAATAATAATTGTTCATAACTTTTCTACAGAAAACTACTTTACCAGTTGTACATAAACTGTTTCTCCAAACTGAGGCCATGAGTATACCGCAAGTATAAATGCTGTGTGTTGTCATTGTAAGGTCCCATAAAATGACAAAATTAGTTCTCTGCATTTAACCATCACACCTGAGATACATGCAGGTGGAACAGTGGGCAGCTCTGCAAGTGCTCGGGGAGCAATTAGGGATTAGGTGTTTTGCTCAGAGACACCATGACATGTGGGCATGGCAGGGAGTCGAACCGCGACTTTCTGGTCTCAAGTCGGCTGCTCTACCTCATCTAGGTCCCCTCGACTGAGATTAAGTCAAGCCCGACAGGACTGAGAAGCTAATGGCAAATCTGAACACGGTCTAGAAACAAAGTGGTTTGTTGCCATTCTTTCAGCTCATACTGTTTGTACCGTTTGGCAAGGTCAAAACGACTTGTTCAGGCGTGCCCACTTCCAAGTTTAGGTTAGGTTTATTTGTCATATGCAGGTCAACACAAGGTCAGCAATGCAATGAAATGCTCAGGACGAGAAGAACCACCTTGACTCGCCAAAAAAAAACAAGAAATACCAAAGCATAAAACAAAAATACAAAAACAAGTCACCAAAAGTGAAAAAGAAGTACTTCTACAGCAGCAAGGTCCTATTAGCAAAGTGGTTCTGTTAGCGGTGTGGTCAATCCTTAAACAACTCCAATTAAGATTTCATAGCAATTCATGAATACAGTACATTAAACTTGCACACTGTCCTCAATTCAGCATACATTACATTCAGCATACATTTATCGGGGAGGAGACTGAGGAGTCTCCAGGCTCGAACCAGCAGACTGAGAGACAGCTCTGTTCATCAGGCAGTCAGAATGCTAAACACTCTGCCTGCTCTGCCTCCCCTCCCATTTGAACTGCCTTAACACAAAAAACTTTCTCACACATTACCACACAACACAAAGATTTTAACACTGGACTCTGTGTCATCAATACGGGTTATTCACTCAACTCACGGTCATGTGCTCATTCAGTTTGCACTACTTCTCATATTTGCACTAATGTTTGTATTACATTACTGCCTATAGTCATACTACTGTTTACATTTACTGTTGACATTTATTACTACTGTTTACATTTATTACTACTGTTTACATTTATTACTACTGTTTACATCTAGACTTTTTATATCTACACTACTGCTGATATACAGTATATATTCTTTTTACTAGCCTTATTGCATAATGCCACTTTATCTCTATACCAATATCAACTACCTCATACATATACTGTGTACATTAACCCCATATGCTGCTTTGTCACTCTTTACAAATGTCAAATGCCAGAACCTTCATTTATTTTATAGATATACTTTTTATACTTTATACTTCGGGACAGTATTACACTCTATTTCATTTTATGATTATGTTTATTAAATGTTGGTGTTTTGGTGTTGGTGAAACTTTTTATACTTTTTTTACTACTATGAAAAACTACTATGCAAAAAAACTCAGGACAGTACTAAACTTTTATTATTTCATTTTATGCTTGTTTATTAATTGTTTAGTGTTTAAATGGTTACTGTTGCACCGAGGGACTGAGAGAGAAATGCAATTTCAATCCTGTGTATGTCCTGTACATATTGCAGTTCTGACAATAAAGTTGACTTTGACTTTGATTTGGGCAAAATTATTGTGTGGTTTCTGCAGGAAGTGTCCTATGCTGCAGTGGAAGTGCTACAGATCTCCGCCAATGCCATTTGTGCATGCAAATGATCATATGTAAATAATAGTAACAAAAAAT
This sequence comes from Garcialebias charrua, assembly GCA_038048925.1. Lineage (NCBI taxonomy): Eukaryota > Metazoa > Chordata > Actinopteri > Cyprinodontiformes > Rivulidae > Garcialebias > Garcialebias charrua. The sequence goes on from JBBPBX010010733.1 coordinate 16,668, forward strand.
TGATGGCAATGTAAAGTTTTACAGAAATAGAATTTGTTTTGAAGCAATAGAAAGATTGAAGTTGTTCAATAATTCACAGCAGTTTGATTGTCAGTCCTGTCAGAGTGAAAGTACTTATTCAAACCAAGATGGCTCAAAGATTACCGGTATATCAATTGTTCATAGTTTTTAAAGAAAACCTACTTCAAAATGGCTGAACATGTTTACACAGTCCTGTGAGAGTATTTCAGCTGAATCATCTTTAAGTCTGTTAATATTACACATTTCTGTGGCCTTTTTTTGCTTGTGAACAAAAGCAAATGTTATATTTGTCTGGTTTTACCATTTTATTCTCATGTCCATAACTCAATACTAGAGCTTTCTCGACAATAACAGTTTGTGGTGTTTCTTCATCCAATTGAAGCTGCACCCATGACTTGCGTTTGAATGTTTGCAAACAACAACTATCCATGTGGTACAAGATCAAGCTAGCAGCATTTATGAGCTTTAGTCAAGATCAAACGGAGATGACAGACAAAAAGACAAAATACTGGGCTTCTGTTAAGCTGCTGGTTCCTGCAATTGAAAAAGAGGGGCTGAGGAAAGAAACCCCCCACCCAGCCCGGAAACTGTTGATCCAGTGAATGCATACCTAATGACTGTTGTCATGCCTTAGCAGGTCTGCTAACATTTAAAATGATGGTTTACTGTCATGCTTTCCCATGAGAGATGTGGCTGTAAAAGTTATGGAACAGCTGTCCACTTTATAGCACATATATCATTTTTGCATCCATTGGAAACTGATGAATGCCAACAAATACTAAATAGTAACCTTTTCCATTGAAGAAAAAAGGCTCATGTTAATGAATTGTACACATTTTTTCCTCCATCCAATATGAAAGAAGCTTAACACATGCATCTACATTGTGTCATGGATTAATGAGCGTTCTTCACCTTCATAACAATGAGCTCCATGCTGAGAATCTCATCCTCTGAGCACGCTTCATCTGTAACGTAGGCAAACTGGTGGATCTTTGGAGGATACATCTCCTACAAGAAGCAAACGTACAAAAGATGAGCAGGCACCAACAAACACCACCAACATGATGGGAAATATGCAATCAGAAATGAGTTCAAAGCTCACCTCTACTTTTGCAGCGATGAAGAGACACGTAATGCCAATGAGTTGCAACGTTGATTTGAAGACATTTCTTTGTGTGGCCATGAAGCGATCAAAATAATCCTGTGCCAGGTGATACGTCTCCCTGTGTAGTTTGTACACCTCACTTACCTAAAACATCCGATGAAAAGACATTAAAAAGGATGTTTAGCGTCATACGGTGCTCCTAAAGACACGCCTCAGACACATTCAATATGTTTCAAGTTACTCAAAAACAGCCTCATCACTGGCAGCAATTAGTCTTTTGTAATGAAGATGATCCGAAGGCTTGTGTTGATGGGGCTTTCACTGAATCGGATTGGCTGAACAAAACGAGGTTTCTTTTCAAAACCATGAAACTGCTTGTAGCGCCTTATTTGCCTTCTGTACACAAATGTTAACTCTGAAACCCTTACATGATTTGTTTACAACGTTGGGGAAAAATACTCCACAGTGAGGCACAATTTTCAGTCGTCTTCAGAGAAAATTTTAAATGAATACAATGTTAAAAGTACACAGTTTTAAAACCTTTTTAGCCAAAGATGGCGAAATAAATAAAAAGGGTGTCTGAAATTTAGAATGGGAAGCACGGTGGTGAAGTTGGCAGAGCTGCCGCCTCTCAGCGAGCAGGTTGCCCTGATTCAAATAAGCTGTCATTTCTAAGCCGAACCCGGAGCTTGGCACATAATGTGCGGGCCGGTGTCAAGCTTTTGATTGCGTCAGCGGATGCGTGCGGCTGACAATCCAGTTATATGGCAACATGGCTTGCCATACACTCACCAGCCGCACGCGGCTATTTGACCACAGGCTGACCAGCCTTAAAAGAGTTCAGTTAAAAGTAAAGAAAGACATTCAAACAAATGTGACGTCTTTATTCTCTCCTTTAGAAGTTGGTGGTGTAATTTAAAAAAGATTCAGATGCACTCGGCGGATGCACGCGGCCGACAACCCAAACAGGGGAAATCCCAAAATATCCAACATGTCAGAGCAGGGTCCATGTCTGAATAATGCAGCATGCAGGCAGAAGCAGTGATTTAATGCACTTTGACAGCCATGAAAGGACAAACACCCACTCAGCTCTGATCTTCTGACCCCTTTTAATCAGCTGCGCGTGTCCGCCGATCATCAACTAGATAAGCTGAGTCAATTAATTAAAATTAAATTAAAAATTAAATGTTTGGGGTGGGTTGGGATTCGGACCTGTAATTACTGTTAATTCGTCAGGTCGTGTGAGGTTTGGAAACGATGGCTATCGGCGTCAGATTAGATTTTTTTGGGGCCCAAATGCAACTCTAGTTCAAATCCTGGCCAGGGGGCTTTCTGAGTGGAGTTTGCATGTTCTCTCCGTGCATGTGTGGGTTTTCTCCAGGTACTCCAGTTTCCTCCCACAGACCAAAAACATGCATGTTAGGCCGATTGGTAACTCTAAATCGTCTCTAGGTGTGAGTGAGAGAGTGTTGTTTGTCTTGTTTGTCTCTATGATGGACTGGAGATCTGTCCCGGGTGTCCCCGCCTCTCGCACAGCGACTGCTGGACATGGGCGCCAGTGACCCCCATGACCCGAAAAGGAAGAAGCGGGTAAAAAGATAATAGATGCATGGAATTTAGAATGAATCTGCAGTGTGATAATTAATTACTATGACCTACTAATAACTACTCCCACAAAACAGTGATTTTGAATGTTGTGCTGAATAGCTCACTGTATGTATTATGCTAAATGCCAAATTCTGTATACTTTTTGAAATTGCTGAATATAATCATATAGATCACCCAAACACATATTTGCTTTTGTAAACTAAGAATACAAATCTCAAGTGTTCTTTGCAAAATTTAAACTGAATTGATCTTAACCATAACCATTCAGAAACACCCACTTGGCTAAAGGGCGCCGACTGTGCTGTCCTTAAATGACAGCGTCCAGTGATGATAGCAAAAATACCAGACTAACCTGAGGTCCATACTTTGGACATGTCCCGAAAATATAACAACAAAACTACAGTAAAGGCACTTTTATCACTAAACAAACTTAATATTAGCCTGTACCTTGCCTTGGACTCTGCTCCAAACTATTTTGATCATTGGACAGATTTATGGGGAATTATCGGAGGGGAAAAATACATCTAACCCTCAGTGAAGCCTACTGTTTGAGTTCCAGCTGTTTTATGCATATATTCCTGAGCCCACCACCAAAAACAATGTGGTCCTAGCTTGTCTTGTTCTCTAAAGCAAATCAATACAATTCTGATACAACATAAATTAACATGCCATCACTGTTCTGCTCTTTTTGTTGCAAACTGGTCCTGTAGACACTCCACTGATCCATTTCAGTAGAAACTACTCCAACGCTGATCAATTGTTCCCTCCGGTTTCACGAGGGTTCTCAAAATATTCTCCATTTCCATTATCTAAAAAAGCTAAGTCTGGTCCTCTGGACATTCAAAAAACAAAAAAACAAAACAAAGCAAAAAATTGTAGAAACGTTTCGTCTTTCGTCCGAAAGACTTCCTCAGTCTGAGGTGCTGGGTTCAGCTCAGTCTTATAAATAGCACCCTCTCACAGTGTTACACAACCAGTTGGCTGATGACAGCCTGAAACCAGCTGCTCACATGATCAAGGAGGACCATCAGCCTAACAATGGATCGTTAGCACCCTGATGGTTGTTTGCTATTCACAGAGGGCTGAGTGATACCAGCAATCACAGCATTGTAGGAGGGGGACAGTTGAACTCGGAGGCCTCCACCCCTGTTTAATGATGGGCGGTTTCTTTTCACAAAGATGGCCTCCTTTACTCCTCTCTCAAACCATCGTTCCTCTCTATCAAGGATGTGAACATCTTCATCCCTGAAAGAGTGACCGCTGGCCTGGAGATGAGTGTAGACTGCAGAGTCCTGACCTGATGATGTTGATCTTCTGTGCTGGGCCATCCTTTTGGCCAGTGGCTGTTTAGTTTCCCCGATATAAGACTGATCACAGCCCTCCTGACACTGAACAGCATACACAATGTTACTCTGTTTTTGCCGGGGGACTGGATCTTTGGGATGAACCAGTTTTTGCCGTAATGTATTTTGAGGTTTAAAAGCCACTGGGACGTTGTGTTTAGAAAATAAACGTCTCAATGTCTCTGAAACCCCTGCAACATATGGAACAGAGTAACATTGTGTATGCTGTTCAGTGTCAGGAGGGCTGTGATCAGTCTTATATCGGGGAAACTAAACAGCCACTGGCCAAAAGGATGGCCCAGCACAGAAGATCAACATCATCAGGTCAGGACTCTGCAGTCTACACTCATCTCCAGGCCAGCGGTCACTCTTTCAGGGATGAAGATGTTCACATCCTTGATAGAGAGGAACGATGGTTTGAGAGAGGAGTAAAGGAGGCCATCTTTGTGAAAAGAAACCGCCCATCATTAAACAGGGGTGGAGGCCTCCGAGTTCAACTGTCCCCCTCCTACAATGCTGTGATTGCTGGTATCACTCAGCCCTCTGTGAATAGCAAACAACCATCAGGGTGCTAACGATCCATTGTTAGGCTGATGGTCCTCCTTGATCATGTGAGCAGCTGGTTTCAGGCTGTCATCAGCCAACTGGTTGTGTAACACTGTGAGAGGGTGCTATTTATAAGACTGAGCTGAACCCAGCACCTCAGACTGAGGAAGTCTTTCGGACGAAAGACGAAACGTTTCTACAATTTTTTGCTTTGTTTTGTTTTTTTGTTTTTTGAATGTCCAGAGGACCAGACTTAGCTTTTTTAGATTTTTCTACCTGGATTATTGAGCATGCATCAGGGCCATTTCCATTATGTTTCAGGTACAGTAATTCCAATTTGTAACAAAGACCAGAGTTGGCATCTTTTTTATCTATCTCTGCTTTTAAGTTATTTGACTTGTAAATAGTTGATACCAAAGTTTCTTCTTAGTACCACTAAACATACCTACAGTACCACCAGTGGCACTTGCTCTACAATTTTAAAGCTATGGTTCTAAACCAGGGTGTGAATGGGTGATTAACAGGCTTCTGCAGAACATGAAGAGGTAATTTTACCTTTGAACGAGATGTGTTGGAGCAGGTATGTCTACCCTATCCTGCAAGTAAAACAGGGCAGTGGCCATCGAGGACCAGAATTGGACACCTGTGGTTTAACATTTTCAACATTTCTGCCCCCCAGAAATAAAAAAGCATTAATCCAAGTGCTCTGGTATTGGTTTGCTTCATTCTTTTAGCTCAGTGGAGGAAACTGTTGCACCCCGACGATGTTTAACACTAAACTCAGAGCCTGTTGTAGCTCAGCAGGTTCAGTCATGCAACAGTCTGTTTACATATCAACATAGTTTTGCTAACTTCTATAGGTGTGTGTTGACTTGTGCAACTTAAAGAATGACTGAAATCCTACAGTGTGCATCCCCTTGTTCTACTGACCTCCATGAGCCAATCCAGGAGAACTGCTCTCATCTTGGGCTGAAGATGAGGATGCTTCTCCAACATGTGGATGTCCCTGCTGTAAGTCTTATCCTTCTCCAACATGTTGTTCCATACCACATCCTTACTGGCCCAGCTGACAAAGAGATACCAGTTCATTACTATGCTTTGATGTTGAAAAATGTTGAGCAAACCTGAATCACGTGGTTTAAAGTATTGTTTTCCTTTAAAAAACACAAACAATTTCAAACACTACCTGTGGGCGCGACAAAAGGAAGTAGTTGCAAATATTATACTGTGAAAGAGAATTTTTATAGTCGAACTACAATCTGTTCATATTAGATGAACATGCGCTATCACACAAACTAAATGTTCCCATCATGATTAGATTTTAAACAGTCACCCTTCTACTTGTGTTTTTGTACAACAGAATACTGTAGACAGCAACAGACTGAAGCCCAAGCTAAGATAAATCAGCAGGACTTACCACAGCGCAGGGAGTGGAGCACAGTGAACTGGAGTAACAAATATGTTGTGAATGTGATATTGAAAGAGGCCCGCATTGATCAGGGAAACTTGGTGGTACTCTTCCTGACTAGGTGTGGACATCCACCGGTGAGGACTTGCATAATCAGCGTCAGGACTCCAACTCATCTTTACAGAAACGAAATTAATAAAATCAAGAACTTGGTAAGAATAAAGTCACAGTAAAACAATGAGTGGAGTTCTCCATCAGGCCTATACACCAGCTGGGGTACATTGCACATCAAATGGTGGGATTCAGGGTGGCAACTCAAATATCAGAGCGTAGACACCCAGAAGACTGTCCAACAGAGCAGGAGTAGTAAATGAAATAAAATTAAGAAGTTTCACAACCACAAAAAGTACATTTTCAAACCTAAATTAAACAAACCCAACAGGCTGACGTCCTGATGCATGCTCAATGTTTCAACGATGACTCCATCCAGAGGACCTGACTCAACCTTGTTAGAACTAACAAGGCTCTGACTTATGCAAAGATCTAAATATAGTCCAACAAAGTTAGGTCAATCCTCCGGACAGTTGTTGAAATGTTTCATCTTTCATCCAAAAAACGTAATCAGTCCGGTGAGCTGCAACAAACTCAGTCCCATAAGTAGCATGAATAGACTTGACTTAACTTTGTTGGATTTTTTTTTTTTTACCTGGATTATTGAGCATGAACTTTGAGATCAAAATATATGTAGTGTTTACTGAACTCCTACAACAGTGATCATTTCGTAGGAGTTTCAGAGAAACTGATGTTTATTTTCTAAACATGACGTCCCAATGGTATTCAAACTCCAAATTATGGCAAAGACCGGTTCATCCCAAAGATCCAGTCCCCCGGCACAAACAGAGTAATATTGTGTATGCTGTTCAGTGTCAGGAGGGCTGTGATCAGTCTTACATCGGGGAAACTAAACAGCCACTGGCCAAAAGGATGGCCCAGCACAGAAGATCAACATCATCAGGTCAGGACTCTGCAGTCTACACTCATCTCCAGGCCAGCGGTCACTCTTTCAGGGATGAAGATGTTCACATCCTTGATAGAGAGGAACGATGGTTTGAGAGAGGAGTAAAGGAGGCCATCTTTGTGAAAAGAAACCGTCCATCATTAAACAGAGGTGGAGGCCTCCGGGTTCAACTGTCCCCCTCTTACAATGCTGTTATTGCTAGTATCACTCAGCCCTCTGAATAGCAAACAACCATCAGGGCAATACCAATCAGACTGATGGTCCTCCTTTTGCATGTGAACAACTAGTTTTGGTGTTACCAGCAAACTGGTTGATCCGCTATGGGACGGTGCTTACAGATGGAGTTTGTTGCGGCTCCTCAGACTGAAAAAGTATTTTGGATTTAAAAAAAAGTTTTAACAAGAATCTGTCTAGAGGACCTGACTTAACCTCGTTAGAACATAACTTACTTCATAAAACACACCAGGCTAAGGAGAAGCATGCTTTAATGCAGTCCAGTAAAATCTAATTTTTACCTCACAGTCGCGATGCTTCTTCTTCGTCATCTCCGCCATCTCCTCATCCAGATCTTGTAAATACTGGGAATCAAAGAAGAAGAAAAAAAGTATGTGAATTCATTTACACAAAACAGGAGTACAGTAGTTTCAGTTTTTACAGTGGTTAGCTTAAGAAAAAAAAACAGAATGCCAAGCAGAATGAAGCAGCCATATCAGTATTAGAGAAACACAGCAAGATACACTGGATATAAAAAGTGTTAAAATTCCAGGTTTTTATGCAAATATGAGATCATTACATAACTTTCCACATTTTTACTGTGACATCATCCTGTATAATTCAACTGATAAACACATCAGTTAGGGGGAAACATGTACTAGACACCTTGAATACACAGTACTGGTAAATAAAAGCTATGAAGTAAAGAACGGATACGATAAGACAACATTCAGGCAACTGACTAAAAACTGCACATCCTCCCAAATACAGCATGATGAAAAACTAAACGAAAACTGGTCAGGGAGGCTGCTTAAAGCAACACTAAAGGAGGTCTAAAGAAGCTTCTGACAAGGTTTGATGAATCTAAAGTTGAACTTTTTGGTGCATCACCAAAGAACAGCATGCCCACAGTAAAACATGGTGGTGACAGCATCATGCTGTGGAGCTGCTTTAGATGGAACTGAATTCTTACTCAAAAGTGGATGGAATTAAGAGCCGTTAGTCACCTACCGGTCAGTTTTGGTGCAAAACTTCAGCTAAAAACACGAATACTTCAGTATGACAATGACACCAAACGTACAAATCAAAAGAAAAGCGTCACAAAAAGAAGCCTAAAAGTTTTGGAATGCCCCAAATAGGACAGGAAATCTGCGTGGCAACCAGAGGAGAGCTGTGTAAAACGATAGCATACAACCTGACACACTTTGGGAAGGAAGCATGGACAAATATTACCAAGTCGAGCTGCTCACTGATACACTTGAACAAAAAGACTGAAGGCTGGAATTAAAAAAGGCATTTCAAAACAATTTACTTTATGGAGGTGCACGCTTATTGCAAGTTTTATATTCCTTACACATCATCATCCAACAAAAATCATTGTTTTTCAGTTGAGTTACTCAGGATTTTGCGTATAAGAAATAAATAAAGTAGGGGAAAGTTTTGAAACGATTTATTGAGGTCTAATTTTCTCCATCATAAAACATTACCACAATATTTAGTCAAAGAAGGTCATTACTCAGTTATAGTAACGCATGTGTGTGACACTAGATCAGGAGTCTGCAACCTGCGGCTCTAGTGCCACATGCGGCTCTTTAGCCCCTCTGCAGCGGCTCTTTTAAGCTTTGTCCAAAACTAACGAAACTAAATTTTATTGGTGGTTATACATAAAACAAAAAGGTAAGAGTTTTATCTGTTTTCCTTAATTTCTTTTGCAAATACTCTTAACTTTTTGCTTTAATTTCTATACTTAGTTATTTTTCCACAATGAATAAAACCCCATAATAACATAATAACAGTTAAAAATGGTGTACCACAAGGCTCAGTTTTAGGACCAACTCTCTTTACAATCTACATAGCTAATGTAGGTCACTGCATCCCTGATGCATCCTTACATTTCTATGCTGATGATACAGTTGTTTATTGCCGAGCTAAAACAGTAGCTAAGGCTTTCCAGTTACTACAATCCGCTTTTGACATCATCCAGTCAGATTTGTTCCGTCTCAAACTTGTCCTAAATGCTGATAAAACAAAAGGGATGTTTTTTTCAAATAGGAAGGCGGTTCCAGCAGATCCTCCTCTGATTTTATCTTCAAATGGTGTCCCTATTGAGTTTGTTGATTCCTATAAATATCTGGGTATCCTGATCGATTCACATCTCTCTTTTAAACTCCACGTGGAAAACCTAGTGAAGAAATTGAAAGTTAAACTGGGTTTCTTTTTCAGAAACAGATCATGTCTAACACTGAATGTTAGGAAACGCCTTGTATCTGTGACTTTCCTTCCCTCCATTGATTACGGTGACATTCTCTACATGAATGCTCCTACAAGCACCCTGCGGATGTTGGATGTGGTCTATCATGGTGCACTAAGATTCATAACTGGTTGTGATTATCGTACCCACCACTGCACCCTGTATTCACTGGTTAACTGGACATCATTAACCTCACGCAGACTCTTCCACTGGTACATTTTCATCTTTAAATCACTTCTTGGTCTGCTGCCCTCATACATCTCCTCCTACATGTCTTTGCGTGAGTGCAGCTACAGTGTGCGCTCTCAGGACATGATTACCTGCAGTGTTCCGTCAGTGAGGACTGAACTTGGAAAAAGGGCCTTCTCCTACTCCGCTCCTGCTTCATGGAATATCTTACAAAAAGATCTGAAGCTCTCGACCTTGACTTCTCTAAATGGTTTTCAGAATCTGTTGGAATCCTGGCAAAAACCAATGCAGATTTGTTCCTGTCTTTGATTTTATACGTCTACCTTATAATGTTTTGCTAGTTTTTTGATACTTTGTTAAAAAAAAAAAAAAAAAAATCTTTTGTTTTTTTCTCTCTTTTTGTTTTCTATTGTTTATTGTTTGTTTGTTTATTGTTTAATGAAATTCTATCACTGCTGTTCATTGTTCTTTAGTTTTAGCAGGTCGCTTTCGTAAATGAGCCCATGAGGTTCAAAAGATTTACCTGACTAAATAAAGGTTGAATGAATGAATGAATAATGCCGGGTTCCCACTGAACGCGTCAAAAGGGATTGCTAAAAAAATATGAAACTGTATAATGTGTTCTCATATGAATTGTTGTTCTAGAAGGATTTCGTTTTTTGTTTTATTGTATTAACTGAAGAATGTTATTGTTTGAATTTTATTTATGAGAAAAAAGGGGCAGATATTATAAGAATTATTTTCTTCTCTCTGCTACCTGTCATTTCATTGTATTGGTTTTCTTTTCTTTTTGTTGTTGTTGTCAATATAATTGTTGTAAATATAATTGTTGTAAATATATAATTAATTTGTTTTTAGGTTATGAAATGAATAAAGAATTATTAATTTAAAAAAAAAAAACGCTCCCAACGCACCGTGTTTGCTGCTTGTCAACAGACGTCTGTTCACATCGAACGCGTCTGAAGACGCGCAGTGGGAGCAGCGTCTGCTCCCTTCCCGGTCAGATTTGTTTTGTTTTCTGTTCACTGGGCAGATAAAATCAGCTGTACGTGAGCCTCGTTACTACTTGAGTGGGTTTTCTACGAGCCGAACTGCAGCTCCAAAGGTCTTTGTTGAGATTAAAACGTTTTTTTATGTTTGGGGTGATCGTACGCTCGAGCAGACAGCGGCAACTGTAAAAATGCCAAGTTTCTTACCGGAGGCTGGTTTCTTCATGGAGGCTCGTTGGGGTAAGTTTAAAAAGTCCAAAAACAGTCCCGTCGTTGTTGCGTCATCACATAGCAGAGGCTCTCCCGATTGGTTGCTGCGACGCGTCGAACAGCCAAAAGTTCAAATGAATGAACTTTGGCTGCTCAACGCATTGGCTGCTTTGGACGCGCGCGTGCGTGGGAAAGAACTGCCGCGCGCTGCCGCGCTGCTTGAGATGCTCAAAACGCGCCGCCCCTGGCCGCGCCTCCACATAGACTTTGCATGTGAAGTGGCAGCGTCGGCTGCCCGAAAAGCATTTGGTGGGAACCCGGCATAATGGTACGTCCACACCTAACAGCGTTTCAACTGCAGGAGCATCCAGTTTACATGCAAAGTCAAAGGGGGACGCTCTTGGCGTCACGTCACGTGCGTGTTGAGCGTGCTGGAAAGCGTTTTTCCGTGCACGTGAACCCGCGTCAGCCTCCAAAGCACGCCTCCAACATGCTGAAGATTTCGCCGTTCAAACGTTCAAACGCCGGCCAACTCTCCCTGATTGGTTGATCAGGGAGAGTCGGGGGGAGAAGAGAGTGGGAGAGTCCCTATAGCCGTTTTCGCATTGGCCAGCCCTCCCCGGCTCTCCCAGCTTCTAACCCGGGTTCGGCGTGTTCGCATTTACCTTTTCCGCCCGGGATCCACCCTTGTTCTGGAACCATCTCCACCGTGGTTCTATCGGGCCGAGCCCCACGGACCCAGTTTCACGTCATGTACTGCTCACATTTGATTCGTTGTTTGCAGCAGGGGCGGGACTCATTCAAACAACCTCAGCGCGAGGGTTGAATTTCATTCAAATTTAACTACAGAAACCTGTCTAACTGTTGCGCGCAGCCAGGGTTTTAAAATATAACTAATAATCTCTAACTCCTTTGCGTAGCTAGAATGTTAAGAGCGGTGATTCCTTCATAAGCAACGTGAACTCCCAAAAAAAAAAAAATCCGCCGCCGTGGCTTACGGCGTTAATGCTCTTGTATCTTGACCAGACAAAGCGGGTTCGCGTCCCACCTGGGACAAGGTTTTTTTTACGTTTGTCTTTTATTGGAGTAAATAAAAAGGAGTTTGTTTGGTAAAATGCTTAACAAAACTCCTTTTTATTTACTCCAATGAAATACAAACGTAAAAAAAAACCTTGTCCACTTGCGTGCGTGACGAGCTTTTTGGAAGTTGAAACGCTGCTAGGTGTGGACGTACCATAAGTCTGCACAGTTCTTAGTTTATTTTTTAAACTACCCCACCCCAACAAGAATCTGGTCTTTTCATTTGTCTTGAATTGTAAAAATATCAACAAATGTTAAAAAATCATTAGATATTTTAGTTTTGTCACCCTTACTGGCCACAAAAGCCCCTTCCAACAAACCTAAAGTGTCCCATGGGCCACCAGTTGTTAACCACAGTTGCAGCATGATGTGGCTCTGAACACTTTGTGACCAAAGGCGTAAAATGGCTCTTTTGATCAAAGGTTGCAGACCCCTGCACTAGATGATGGCATCATATACTGTAGGTCTGCTTGGCTCCCAGTCCTTACAGTAGCAACATTGGCCTTCCTCTTTCTTGATCGCACTGGGGATTGGGGAGCGACACACTTCTGTTCCTTCTCTTCCCTGTAAGAAACAATGAAAACACAGCATAATAAATGTCCACAGTGCACAGAAACTGGTGGGACAAACCTCAAAGTGATGTCTAATAACAGGCCAAAGATTAGCCTGGTGGCTAAAAACTCCCACCAGCCTTCTCTGTTGTCACGGGTGAAACCAACATGAAACTCACCCTTGTCCTCGCATTATACTGAGAGGCGACACTTCAGAGCAAACCTAGGGGTGAAAAACACCTGAAGTTATAGTTATGAGTGTTAAAATATATATATTTTCATATACTGTAGTCCCAACCCCCCACGCTGAGCTCCCTCCTTTTAGCCTGATGTGGCGCGGGTAAATGTTTGCAGATCTGTAACTCGAAAATAAGTGACAAAACACTCACGGGTGTTGGTGAAATGAGCACAGAGCAAACATAAGACTCTATATAAGTTATAAAAGGTCACCATTTTGATTATTTTTGAGGATAAGGTTGATTATTTGACGCTACTAACCCCTGGGCAGCTGTTTTGCACATCATGGCTGAACGACTAACGTCTCAATTGAACATTTAATATAAATAACGTCGAGCTAACACATACAACACATCACTACACAAGCTTTATTATCATTTATTATCAGCTCTGGTCCAACTTGTTGCACTTTAGCAGTTGTTGTTGTTGTTGTTGTTAGCTACACTGAAACTGCTTCAACTCGACTGTAACTCGTCGCAGAGGCACAGTGTAGTTTAGTAACTCACCTCAAGACCCTGCTCTTGAAGTTCACTCGTGTCCAGGTGTGAAACAAAGTGTGCAGAGCTGCTCCGAGCTGCTTTGTTTGGCTAGGCCCGGACCGGTGGTTCCTCTGAGCTCGCGCCTTCTTCACATGAGACGTCGGGGAGGAGTTGGTCTAAATTGGCGCTAAACCTCCATCCTGGACGTGTCCTCGCGCTGCCATGTCCACTTCCTTCACTTTCGGGTGAACATGTACAGCACACAGCTCGTGTGCCCTCGACACGGTCGCTTGAAGTCGCGCTGAAAAGAAGAAAAATACAGTATAAGTTTCCAGGCAGCCGGCGAAAAGGAGGCGTGGCCGTGGAGGTGACAGCTGCCGGGAGGGCGTGGCTTCGACAGCGGAAGTGCCCGGGAACCGCGTGGCTCGTCTGCTAGATGTAAACAAAGCCCCGATCTGTCACATTTGAACGCTTCACGGTGAAAAGTACGCTCTGGTTGATGATTTTTTTATTTGTTTTTTTGTTCCGTGAACGTAACATGAGGTTATCTCTTGCTGTCATCCCCGGGAGAAACTTTTATTTCATCGAGACAAGTGAAGTATGCTAGCCGGTGAATGCTCGTCGTTTCCTGCGCGGGTTGCCATGTTTACTTCTGTCCCTCCCAGTGGTGGAGAAAGTACTCAAACAGCAAACACTGTACAGATAAACAGACAAAAATGTATTCTAGTAAAAGTAGAAGTACCATATTAATGTTTTAAGTAAAAGTAAATAAGTACTGTACTTGCTTTTAAAAATACTTAAAGTATTAAAGTAAAAGTACTTGCCTAATGGATTACCTAATGCAATGGTCTACAATACATACTGTATCATTAAGTGTGTGTACTGTACATATATTTTCTTAAATACATTGATAGTGTTTTAATGAGCAAGGCTGCAGATAATACATGTTTTTATTGTGTTTACTCTGTGACACAGTTCACACTTGGACTTGTGATTCTGTGCATCAGTATTTCAGGGATGACCTGCAGAGTTACCGGTAAATGTCATTAAGCAAAATAAGACAAATAAGGAATGATTATAGCTTTTAAAGTTTTTATTTAACATAAATGAAAGTAGCTAAGGTCGTTCCTCTTTTTAAAAATGGTGATAAATGTGTATTCAACAATTATAGACCTATATCCTTGTTACCACAGTTTTCAAAAATTCTTGAAAAACTATTTGTAAACAGACTAGACCAATTTATAGATAAACAAAATATTCTAAGCAACAGTCAGTATGGGTTTAGATCAAAAAACTCTACATCAATGGCTCTCATGGAATTAATGGAACAAATAACTACTGCTGTCGATCAAAAACAACATTGTATCAGTATCTTTGTTGATTTAAAAAAAGCATTCGATACTATTGATCACACCATTCTCCTTGAAAAACTGAACAAATATGGTATTAGAGGACCAGCATTACAGTGGGTATCTAGCTACTTAAAAAATAGGAAACAATTTGTACAAATAAATGATGTAAGATCTGACCTCTGTAATATCACATGTGGAGTTCCCCAAGGCTCTGTACTTGGACCAAAGCTTTTTATTTTATATGTGAATGACTTGGTAAATGTGTCAGGACTCCTTAAATGTGTACTTTTCGCTGATGATACCACTTTTTTCTGTTCAGGTGAAGATATAGAACAAATGTTAGAATTGATAAAGACAGAATTTGTCAAGATACAAACTTGGTTTAAAATAAATAAATTATCATTAAATCTAGAAAAAACTAATTACATGATATTCGGTAATAAAAAGAAAACTGTTGATGTTCCACTCAAAATTGAGGATGTTGAGATTTGTAGAGTGAATGAGGTGAAGTTTTTGGGTGTTATCATTGATGACAAACTGACATGGAAACAACACATAAATTCTGTAAGAATAAAAATAGCTAGATCGATAGCAGTACTGTACAAAGTCAGAGACCTATTAAATGATAAAGCTCTGTATTTATTGTATAACACAATCATTGTTCCACACTTAATCTATTGTATTGATGTTTGGGGGAAAGCGTGTAAAACAATCACAAAGCCTATTTTTGTATTACAGAAAAGAGCTGTAAGAATTATCACTAGAAAGCATTACCGTCATCCATCAAGTACATTATTTTATCAACTAAAATTATTGAAGTTCCATGATTTGGTAGACTATAATATTTTATCAGTTATGTATAGAGCTCAAAATAATGCATTACCTTTAAATATCCAAATGCACTTTGTTAAAAGACAAAGTTGTTATAATCTTAAGGGAACAGAGTTGTTTGTAAAAC
Source organism: Garcialebias charrua (assembly GCA_038048925.1). Lineage (NCBI taxonomy): Eukaryota > Metazoa > Chordata > Actinopteri > Cyprinodontiformes > Rivulidae > Garcialebias > Garcialebias charrua. Next base: position 32,226 of record JBBPBX010010733.1, read on the forward strand.
CACAATTCAGAACCAGTTTGAAGGGACGTTCTACCTCAATCCAGGGAATTAGATTATGGAATGGCTTGGAGAATGTAGTTAAAAATGCCAAGTCAATGTTTACATTTAAAAAAATGATCAAAACAAATGTGTTAAAAAAATATGTGTGAAATAGCGTAATGTGTATTGTATTAGTTAAAAAATTAGAAAGAGTTAGTCATTTTGTACTGTTAGTTAGAAAATTAAAAAGAGTTAGTAATTTTGTACTGTTGGTTGAAGACTATTATTGTTTAACCTGACTGTTGGAAAAAGTTGGTTGAAGATTATTATTGTTTACATGGTTTGACTACTGTTGTTAAATCTGATTGTTGGATTTTAGTAATTTTGTACTGTTGGTTGAAGAATATTATTGTTTAACCTGACTGTTGGAAAAACTTGGTTGAAGATTATTATTGTTTACATGGTTTGACTACTGTTGTTTAATCTGATTGTTGGAGATAAGGGGCAGATATAATAAGATTTATTCTTCTTTCTGCCACCTTTCATTTTTTTACATTTTGTACACTATCATTATGAGATTGCCTTGTATTGTTTCTTTTGTAAAAAAATGAACAAATTTAATAAACATAAACATAAACATAAACCAATGTATCATTTTAACTGCAGTAAAACATTTAAGTAAAAGTTGTCTGATTAGAAAGGAACAGACTCTGATCATTTTAACTCCAGTTTGTCATCAACTCTAGTTAAATTACTGTCTAGTCAAACGGGTCAATAGTGAACAACATTTTAACTTCTGACACCATTTTCAAAACTTGGACCTGAGTGTTGAGTCATTTGGAAACATCTCTTGTCTCCTAACATCCATGAACTGACACATTTTAATATTGCAGCAATATTTTTTTGTTCAAGTTCAGAAGAAGTTGGTTTTCAAAGGTTTTTTGAGTCCAGTTTGGCTCTTTTGGGAGAGAATATGTCCTGCTGTGCTGAACAGTCTTTCAATAATCTTTCAATAGTCTTTCAATAATATTTCAATAGTCTTTCAATAGTCTTTCAATAATATTTCAATAGTCTTTCAATAATATTTCAATAGTCTTTCAATAAGGGCATGGGTGGTGTGTATCTTCTTGCTGAATCTCTGCTGTGGAATCCATTTTGTGTGTGTTAGTGGTGCTGTGGGTGCTCCCAGCTCAATGACGTTTATACTAGAATATACTTCACTGGTCCAGCTCTTCTTGAAGGCAGGTCTAATGTTACCTGTCCACTTTGCAGTGATTCAATGGACCAACTCCCCTCTCGACATCAGTTACTTTCAAACTAATGACAAATCAAAAAACTGCAACGTGAATGTAACTTGTAACTCAACACATTATAGAAATGTAGTGTAGTAGAAAGTACAGATACTTCATGTAAAATGTAGTGCAGTAAAAGTACCGTACCCACATTTAATTCTACTTAAGTAAAGTACAGATACATGAAAAATGAACTTAAGTACAGTAACAAAGTACTTGTACATAGTTACATCCCACCACTGATCCCTCCAGCACAACATTCACCCCAAACAGACTCGTTGCACCCCGCGTTGCCTTCTTTAATGAACTTTGTGGGGCCAGTGTTGTCAGCTCTTATTTAGGAATCGTTTAGGAACCATTTCTTTTGAGACCTTACAGATCGACCCTTGCCCAGTCACGTGATCCGCCTCACAGAACCGAAGGTAAACATTAAATTGTTCCCTTTCGGTCGGGGCTTTCTCTGCAGCCTCAACGCTCCTAAAAACAAAGAAACATGAAGTTTCTGAATCTTTTTGGACGCCTAAAATCCGTCGTTATCGGAATGATTCACGTCAAAGCGTTGCCAGGTAGCAGTACTGTTATGAACTCTGTTCTTTGATGTGTAAAAATTGTGTTTTTCGTTTTTGACAAATGTTTTGAATATGCATTAATTGCAAAATACACTTAAATAAAAAAAGTAAAAGCTTTCATTACAAGTCGGCCTATGTTGTAATATACTGAAGTGAAAAAACTATTTCACCATTCAGGCACTTTCATAAGGGTCATGGATCCTGCTTTACTTTTACTACTAAAGTCTAACACAAAACTATATAAAAGTAAGCTGCATCATATACTGAATTGAATTGCAATGTATGAGTTCATATTTTTTTAAACTGCACCTATTTTGTCATATCAGCAATCTTGATAGTTGTAATAATAGTTTTCAAACTTTTTTTATGTGTTTCTTGTCTATCTCAGGTACTCCCTTGGGTTGTTTGAAAATCTCTCAAATCACTGATGAAGCATGCCGTGAAGCCGAAGTCTATCTTGATGCAGGGATTGTAAGTTGTTGCACATTACTTGAGCACATCTGAAGTCGTCCCAGCCGTGTTTGTAACCATGAGTTTCTTTCAGGATGGTCTGATTGTTGAAAACATGCACGATGTCCCTTATTCGTTTTCCGTGGGCCCTGAGGTGTGCGCCTCTATGACTGCAGTCTGCTCGGCTGTGAGAAGCGCCTGTCCAACCCTGCCGCTTGGAGTGCAGATACTGTCTTCTGCAAACCAGCAGGCTCTGGCTGTAGCTCTGGCCTCAGGTTCAAACAATCCATCAAATTAAATTAAAACCCAAATCACGAGTCTTTGTGTGTAAACAGATTTTTCCAGCAATCACTACAAGAGCAAATTTTTCTACTTGGTCTGTCAAAACAATATTTTATTCCTTCAAATACATTGATAATGTTTGGTTCTTCAGTTCAGAACTGCTGTTCGGTCAGTACAAACCATATGTTTTCTTCTCCAATCATCAAACCAGGTCTGGACTTCATCAGAGCAGAGGGTTTTGTCTTTTCTCACGTGGCGGACGAGGGGCTCCTGAATGCCTGCGCTGGGGATTTACTGAGGTATCGTAAGCAGATTGAAGCTGAAAACGTGCAGATCTTCACAGACATCAAAAAGAAGCACAGGTGAGCTCCCGAGCTGTGAAGTTGGATCAATAAGTAAAACCTGGTGAGCAACCAATATGCTAAAGAACCTGAAAGCTAATGAGAGTTTTACCTTTATATATACAGTGTAGCTTTAGTGGGCCATGTACAGTGGGTTGCAGAAGTATTCAATGGCACCAAGTCCAAGAGCTCTCTGCAAAACGCAGCAAAAACGCTTAACTTTTGCACAGTTAGAGCCTAACAGTAAGCAAGCCTAAAACTGAAGTCATGTACATCAAACGACTAGATACAGCCACAATAATAATAATAATTAATATTTATTTTTAATTCTCCTTTATTTAACCAGGCAAATCCCATGGAGATCACAGATCTCTTTTGAAAGAGAGGCCTGAAGACAGTCTAACATGCATGTTTTTGGTCTGTGGGAGGAAACCGGAGTACCCGGAGAAAACTCACGCAAGCACGAGAAAAACATTCAAACTCCACACAGAAAGACCCCAGGTCCAACCGGGGCTTGAACCCAGGACCTTCTTGCTGCGAGGCAACAGTGCTAACCACTGAGCTGTCATGCAGCCAAATAGATGACTGAGATCAAGAAAACACACAAATTAACCTATCTAGATGGTTACAGATGATAGTGACCTTAACAGAGATTGACAAGAGGGTCAGCAGAGCTGCCCACATCTTCAGTTGGCTCCACAAAAGAAGTTTCAGTCACAAGGCACGGTCCGTCAGCACCAAAACGACAGTTTACAAGACAGTAGTACCGTATTTTTCATTAGGCGAAACAATCAGTTTGAGGTCAGTAAGCACAACCAGAATTAATAATAATAATAATCAACATTTTATTTAAAAGCGCCTTTCAGGACACCCAAGGACACTTGGGTGTCCACATAAGGTGCACCAGATTATAAGGCTCACTGTCGATTTTTGAGAAAATTCAAGGATTTTAAGTGTGCCTTATTAGCCGAAAAACACGGTAATTACAACTTTACTATATGGTAATGAGACCTGGTCAACCCAAACCAAACATCTTCACATGCTAGAAATGTCCCACCAGCATTATCTGCACCTCATTCTAAATGTCACATGGTGGCAGCACATAACATACAGAAGTTCTTAGGAGAGGCATGATGCACAGCCATATAGGACTAGTCATCTCCCCTGGCTGGGCCATGTATGCCACATTTATTTATTTATTTTTTTTTTTATTTATTTAAAGTTTATTCATAAAAAAATACAAAACAATCCCATAAATGATAAGAATACAAAATATAAAATGAAAGGTAGCAGAAAGAAGAAAATAATTGTATTATATCTGCCCGTTTTTTCAAACAATTAGTTAAAACAATATTAAACTCCAAGTAATATTAAACTTCAACTCAAGCCTAAACTTCAGCTTAAACTTCAAGTAACAAAACTAAAGAATAACTGAATAACATTGATGATGAACATATTCCAAAGCAGCTTCTCTTTAGTGAACCAGCTGAGGTAACAAGAACAAGAGACTTACCAAAAAAGAGATGGAAAGATCTGTGTCTTTGAGGAAGACTGGTACAAGAACACTGCAGGGAAAACAAAGTGTGGCAAGACAAGGATCTGTTTGAGACCCATCAAACTCAGAGGTGCAAAGCTTTAAGACATCACAGGGTTCCTGCTCATCACCAGCAGTGCAGACGTCATGAGATTTGTTCTGTTGTGTTGCCTTAACTTTACATTTTAAAGCCATTCAACTTGCTGTTATTGATTGATTGGATTTAAACAAAATACAAAACACTGCAGCTAAATGGAAAATAGAACTTGTCTTAAAATATTCCAAAAGTTAAAAAGAACATACTGGTACCTGAAAAATAATACGTATGTATGTAATCACCTGCTTTGCTATAAAGCTCCTGGCATTAGAATAGAATATATCTTTATTGGCATATTTGCACCAAGGTACAAAGTGTTGCAATTGGCGCGCGCACCATCCTAAGAGGGACGTACGCACGGAAAGCCGCAGCAATAATTAAATCGCGCCGCCAACAATCAGATATGGAAAAAAGGAACATACAGTCGGATAATCATTGGTATTCAAAAAAGAATCTATCACATTTTGTCTTAGGACATTCTATGATAAAGTCAAAAAAACTCTACCAGCTCAGCACGGATAAAGACAAAGACATGTTGCATGGTGGCAAAGCAGGGAGATAGTCTGTGAGTAATCATTTCAGATAAGCACAGTCTGCAGATGGTCTCAGCTCGGCTCCATCTGAATGCACACAGAGACCTCTGGGGGGGGGCAGCGACAGTTTTTCAACAGCTTCAGACTCCAGGAGAAGTTTGCAGTCAGCCTTTTTCAAGGTTGCTTGAGTCCCGATTAGATTAGTTGCTTTATTTATTTTTCCAGGGCAGGCCACAGTGTACTCTAACTGCAGCCTTGAAGTCCAGGTGCCGTCTAGGTCCAAATCGCCGAATCATGTGAGGTTCCGAGCTACAAATCCCCATCTGCCCCCTGATGTAACCCGGTCGGCTGTAAACGAGTCCCAAAACGCACTGCAGGTCCGCGGCTGTCCACCACTGTTCCCATCGTGCGATTCAGCTCGAACAACAGCTGGGTCATTGAGGTCACAGCCCGGATCAAAGAATCTTGTTGAGCAGGAAGTTTCGCCAGCGCGTTGATCGCCGCGGTAGTCCTCCTCAGCTTCCAGTAGCAGAACTCTCCGCCTAAGCCAAAAAGCAGAGCAGCTGCCACCAATATTCCAATTATCCACAGAACTTCCACGTCTTCGACTGAAAGAACGGTCAGACACATTAGCTTCCATCCTCCCCACGAGTCCATAATGTAGCCCACCGCATGCGTGTCGAGGGGGCACGCCGGCTCTCCTGGTCCGGAGCGCTTCGTGGAAAAAGTTTTTTACCATCAGAAGCCACAGAATTAGATACATAAGATCCACCTGTGGGCAATTTAGGTGCCAAATGATCTCAGTATATGTGTACCTGATCTGTTAGCCTCTGTAATCAGCATAATTCCAAGTAGTAAGATGTACCACCAGGCAAGAGGCTGCATGAAGACCAAAGACATTGACTTGTCTTGCCAAAATGCATAAACAGTTTGAAGAACATGCTGTGGTCAGATGAGAATAAATTTGAACTTACCATATTTGGCATCGAGAACAAAATCCAGTCTAGTTTAAATTTACCACCTCTGGCAGCACGATCGCTCAGTGGTTAGCACTGTTGCCTCACAGCAAAAAGGTCCTGGGTTCAATCCCCGGTTAGACCTGGGGTCTTTCTGTGTGGAGTTTGTCATGTTCTTCTCGTGTTTGCGTGGGTTTTCTCCGGGTACCCGGTTTCCTCCCATAGACCAAAAACATGCGTGTTGGTCTGCCTTCAGGCCCAGGCCTCCCTTGCAAAAGAGATTTGTGATCTCCATGGGATTTGCTTGGTTAAATAAAAAAGATCAGTAATCATGATGTGAACACCATCAACACAGTGAAGCATGGTGATGGCAGCATCATGATATGGGCATTTTTTATCAGCGTGGATTGAGGAACAGGTCAGAGTTAAAGGAAAAACAGATGCAGCAAAATATGGAGAATGCATGGATGGAAACCTGTTAGTCTTTCAGAGATGCAGCACAGTGACCCTGAACACCCTGCTGAAGCAACACTGCAGCTGTTGAAGGAGAATTCTTTGTCTGGAATGTCCCGGACAAAGTCTAGACCTCAGTCCAACTATTAGAATTGCTTGTTTGATTTACAGGTTGCTACAGACAGGCAGCACTCATTCAACCTGTTCCAGTGACCAGATGTGCCAAACGTATTGAGACGTACCTGAAAATATCTTTCTGTGATTGTTGAAAAGAACAAAAAAAAGTGGCTCTAAAAAGTAAAGAAAAAAAGTATTGACTTGCTAAAAAATACTAAAAAGTATTGACTTGCACCATTTTTTAGTTTAACTTTTTTTACAGTATTTAAAACTTGTTTTAAATATTTTATTTTTTATTATTTAACTTGTATAAATCTGGAGTACTGTATTTTGTACATTTACTCATAAACTAAAATGTATAGAGATCTCAAATTTTAGGGCAGCAAAGAAAAACAGTGGGTGGCATGGAGGTAGAGATGCCGCGTCTCAGCAAGAAGGTTGCCGGATAGAATCCCGGCCGGGGGGGCCTTCTGGGTGGAGTTTGCATGTTCTCTCAGTGCATGCGTGGGTTTTCCAGGTACCGTACTCCAGTTTCCTCCTACAGACCAAAATCATGCATGTTAGGCTGATTGGTAACTCTAAATTATCTCTAGGTGAGAGAGTGAATGGCTGTTTGCCTCGTTTGTCTCCATGTGTCCCTGTGAAGGACTGGAGACATGTCCAGGGTGTCCCCGCCTCTCGCACAGTGACGGCTGGATATGGACACTAGTGACCCAGAAAGGAAGAAGCGGGTAAAGATGATGGGTGGATAGATTCTGAGACACTCCTTTACATCTAGTTTCACATGTTTTTGTCTAGAAAGCAAAACAATATATATTTTTAGAGATTTGGGCACCCTGGGTTCCCCAGCTCTTTTAATAATTAAAGCCCTGGGTTACTGATGAGCAGCATGTGCCCCTGTTGAGACCTGGAGTGAGCGAAGCCTCCCCAGCTGCTTCAGCAGCCTCACCTGACCTTGATGACTCAGGTGGACAAACACTTCTTGGTGCTTACTGTAGAAATGTAAAAGCTTAGGGAGGGGACTGTCTGCAAACTGCAGTGGAGCATGTTCAATGTGTCACGCGTGTTCACACAAGATGTCGTAAAGAAATCAAAGTCAAAGTCAACTTTATTGTCAGAACTGCAATATGTACAGGACATACACAGGATTGAAATTGCATTTCTCTCTCAGTCCCTCGGTGCAACAGTAACCATTTAAACACTAAACAATTAATAAACAAGCATAAAATGAAATAATAAAAGTTTAGTACTGTCCTGAGTTTTTTTTGCATAGTAGTTTTCCATAGTAGTAAAAAAAAGTATAAAAAGTTTCACCAACACCAAAACACCAACATTTAATAAACATAATCATAAAATGAAATAGAGTGTAATACTGTCCTGAGTTTTTTCATAGTAGTTTTCCATAGTAGTATAAAAAGTTTCACCAACACCAAAAATGAAATAGAGTGTAATACTGTCCCGAAGTATAAAGTATAAAAAGTATATCTATAAAAATGTGTGCAAATGTCTGCTGGATTAGAGATCTAAGAAGATCTGTGTGTGTTCACACAGCTCTCATGCCCTGACGTCAGACGTGACCATCAAAGAGACAGCTCGAGCTGCAGAGTTCTTCCTCTCAGACGGACTCATCCTCACCGGGGCAGCGACAGGAGAGCAGGCCGACCCTGGAGAACTCCGAGGTACGGCTGCCATTCTTCCAGCTGGAGGTGTCAAGTGTCTTAGTGCCAGCTGTCTGTGACTCACACTGCTCTGTGCTCTGTCATCATCTTTAATAGTTTGTTTGTTTGTTTGTTTGTTTATTTATTCATTTCATTTCCATTAAAAAACAATACAATTTGAAGAGAAAAAACTATATAAAATACCTATAAAATGAAAGGCGGCAGAAGAAGAATAAAATCTTATTCAAACAATCAATTCAAGCAATAATCACAAATAATACAACAAACCCCAAAACTTATCACAATTATTCTTTATATTTCCCTAATATTAACTAACTTAACTATATCTCATCAGCATTATATTCTTGATCTTTTTCTTTAAATACAAATAATGATTCCCCATTTTTAATTCAAACCATTCCATAAATCAATTCCCCTCATTAAAGTAGACCTACCCCGCAAACTTGTTCTAAACTTTGGCTTAACAAAAATATCAGTTCCTTTTAAATTATAGCAACTGCTCCTTTTTACAAAATACGCTTGTACGTTCGATGGTAAATTGTGATTCTGAGCCCTGTTAGTAATAGAATAAAGTAGTCCACCAAATCATACATCAAATCAATAATAGTAGTGCAGAGCTGTAACCCTCAGCACGTTTATGAACGTTTCTGTGATTTAGCACAGGTCCTTTTACTGATCATGTAGAACAGGGGTCTGCAACCTGAGGCTCTGGAGCCACATGCGGCTCTTTGGTCTCTGCAGCGGCTCTTTCAAGCTTTGACCAAAACTGAATTTTATTGGTTAAACAAAAAAGGACTAGTTCAAACATTTTTCCTGTCTTTTCTTTTGCAAATATGTGAACACTGGAGCGATTACGAGGAGTAAATTGACGTGTTATTTCTTTATAGAACTGTCTACATAGTTTATAGATCTTTTTAATAAAAAAAATAATAAAAAGGTTTTAAAAAAAAAAAGAACATTTTCAAATTCTTTACAAGAATCTGGTCTTTTTCTTTAATAAATGTTAAAAATAATTAGATTTTTGTTTTGTTTTATAATATTATAATGTCACCCCTAATGGTCACAAAAGCCCCCTCCAGCCAATGTTGCCAGATGGAGTCGAGGTTTTTCAGCCAAAAAATCTGTTAAAATCCGCCACATCACACAAAAACCTTCCCAATCAGTATATTGTTACAGTATATTTGAACATGAACGCACATCAGTATGAGCCAAGGTAATTTACCAATATGTGGCAAAATGCAACAATCCTACAAAAATCTTCCCAGAGTTCCCAGCAAAATCAGAATGAAAACTGGTGGTAAACTACCCAATCTGGCAACACTGCCTCCAGCAAACCTAAAGTGGCTGACGGACCACCAGTTGATAACCACAACTGTAGCAGGTTGTTGTGGCTCCGGACACATTTAATGTAGTGAACGAAGGCGTAAAAATGGCTCTTTTGATTGTAAAGGTTGCAGACAGCTGATGTAGCAGATGGTTTCAGGTGTGTTACTCCCCCTTTGACCAGGAGAGGGCACTCTTACATTAAAGCATTGACACTTGTGGTCATGTCTGGGAAAATATAGTTTGACAATATAATTAATGAAAGTGCATATTGAGCTTCTTTAGAATAACTCGCACGCATTGCACAAGTGTTAGCGTGCATGCAGTTACCTGAGCTGTGAAAGTCATTCAGGTTAAAATGTTTTATGTTTGGAAACGAAGTTTGAAAAATGCTCTTACTCCTACAACTGTGTTCACTTTACATACTCTGGTCTAAGTCGTCAGTTTTATTCCATTTTATCTTTTTGTGCTTTGGGTTTATTCCACTGAGAAGATAAGCTTTTCTCAGCACACATACTTTTTCCCCTGATGTCAAGAACTTCCATCTTTGGTTTCCCACTGCCTCTTTTCTTTCCTGTAACTTGGATTTGAACCTTCACATTAAGAAATCATATTATAGACATTGCACACAAAGGTCCAGCTGCTTTAGCTGGGTACGATCACTGTACTTACAACATTTTTCTGCCTTTGTGTCCATGTCTTTGCACCGCCAGTGATGAAACAGTGTGTACCATCTCTACTGCCGATTTAGAATCAATCAAATATCAATACCCGGACTTTGTCCCAGTGTTTTGCATGAAGACAGGTTTGTACAGATCACCTGGGGGTCACCATGTCTGAAAAGTGAACCCGCCAGACAGACCAGGGCTTCTATTTTTAGCAAAGTCTCCAGCTTGACGTCCAGGATTAAAACATCCAGCTGGCAGGACACACTCGAGGTTTCATGTGTGCTGAAACGCAGAAAAGGACAAGCAAACACACATTTCCAGGGGTGCACATAACTGTTATGCATGCGCAACAAAAATCAGGAATGTGTAGCATCACCTGTGTTACCACACGCCTTTGCGTACTTGACCAACTTTATACACAAAATGTGATTTGATTAATCGTTTATCTCTTTGTAATATTTCATTTCCTTCTCACGACACGGACAATACAAAACAACTTTATTCATAAAGCACTGTAAAACAACACTGTTGGCCAAAGTGCTGTACACTAACACATACAAGCATAAAAACTATAACAAATACCATAAAAGTGATGAACTACCAAATCAAAACAGCAAACAGTAAAAACTATGAAACAAATAACTTAAAAACGGTAAAACCAACATTTCGAGCTGTGTTAAAAGCCAAAGAGAAAAAATGTGTCTTCAGAGCAGATTTAAAAACAGGAAGTGAGTCAGTTTGTCTCATGTGCACAGGCAGCTCGTTCCACAGTTTAGGGGCAGCGACTGAGAACGCTCGGTCACCTCTCAGCCTCCTGTTGGACTTTGGGACGACCAACAGCAGCTGATCTGCTGACCTCAGAGAGCGTGAGGGAACGTACGGCTGGAGAAGGTCAGACAGATACTGTGGAGCGAGACCATGAAGACATTTGAATACAAGCAAAAGAACCTTAAAATTAATCTGGAAACTGGGAAGGGTACAAATGAAGGGTTTCGTGTGTGTTTTGTGCCATTTTTCTAGCAAACATGTCTCGGGGTGTCATTAACGCTTTGCCTTCAAAGTTTCTCTGCACATTTTCAATCAGGGTCACGACTACAGGCAGGTCAGTCCAGTCCTTATATGAGCAAAAAGTGTTTTACTTAGTCTTGATGAAATCTGCATGGATGTTCCTGGAAAGGACTTGGTCTTCTAGTCTTGAAGGTAGCATTTGTTGCTTAATTTTTTATATATATAACAAATAAGTTTATATGATGTAATGTTGAAGGTTGGAGTGATTTTAAGATGACAAAATGAGGTTTATGGATTCACACAAACTTTTAGCTTGACAAAAAAGAAAAAAAAGAAGCCAAAGCAAACCAACATCCAAATGGCATTTTATTGTTTTTAAACACTAGTCTGCACAATTTCTTGAGACTTCAAGCAAACTTATCATTAAATTGTTTATTTCTCATTATCAGAGAGTCAGAGAGTCTTTGTCATTTGCACCGCATGTGGTACATGTGATGAAAACGAGATTATGTACACGGGGTCCCAGTTACATCCAACAACAAATGCAAGAGAAAAACAGTAATAACATCTAGAATTAACTAAGAGAAACATCAACTAGTAATACACTAAGCCCTAATGTAGTGGAAAGAAAAACATCATTATAAACAGCAGCACGAACATGAGTCTGTATGAGCAGATGGTCACAGATGAACACAGCAACAAGAAAACAGATCAGCATCAGCATGATGTGATATTTTGCAGTGTTTATTCTTATTATTTATTTATTCATGAGTCTAACAGCCTCAGGGTAGAAGCTGTTCCTCAGTCTAGTGGTTCTACATTTGATGCTCCTCAACCTCCGTCCTGAGGGGAGTGGGGCAAAGAGTGAGTGTGCTGGGTGAGTGAGGTCTTTCATGATGCAGGTGGCTCTTTTCCTGCATCTGGAGGTGTAAATGTCTGTGATGGTGGGGAGACTGACTCCAACAGACTTCTGTGCAGCCTTCACCACTCTCTGTAGAGCTTTCCTCTCTGCAACTGTGCAGCCTCCATGCCACACGTTGATGCTGGAGCACAGGATGCTCTCCACTGCACACCTGTAGAAGGAGGTGAGGACTGAGCTTCTCAGACCAGCTCGTCTCAGTCGTCTGAGGAAGTAGAGTCTCTGATGACCTTTCTTGATCAGGGTGGTGTTGTTGCTCCAGCTGAGGTTATCATTCAAGTGTACACCCAAGTATTTGTAGCTGGAGACCACCTCCACCATTATGTGTTCATTTCAGCATAAATAATGTAACATTCCTGCCAAAAGGTCTTTAGATTGCACCAGAAGTGCTACATCTACTGTACTTGATGCTGTCTGCTCCTGCAAACAACCGTACACTGTAATTCCATTTAAATAACTGTCTTACAAAGTGGACAATGTTTCAAAAGATTTATGAAATAGATCTGAGCTGACCATATAGACCTGACTAAACATGGTTCAATTTTGTACCTGGATTGTTGCGCATGAACTTTGGTGTTTTGAACCACTTTGGCATAACTTTCTCAGAGGAGTTGGTGGGGGGGATGGCGGGCCCCCGAGGCCATCTTATCACCAACAAACTGTTTTTTTCCACTATGGAGTACATACATGCTGTTTGTGGGACTCGGTTTGTTTGGTGGCTCCTCAGATTGAAGAAGTCCTTGGGATGAAGGGTGAAACATCTCAGCAAAAAAAGAAACCGTCCAGATGACTGAACATTACTGGATTTTTTTACCTGGATTATGGAGCATGAACTTTGGTGTGTCACGATCCGCGCAGGAGCTGGATTCGCTGGAACGCCAGGGCTGGTTCTAGCTGGAATCTGGACTGGCCGGCGTGGAAGGATGGACCCAAAGCAGGAGGACCAGATGGCAGGCCCCCAAAGGGGACCCTTGGTGCAGACAAAGCAGGTGGAGCAGAACAGCAGATCATGACACCATGGAAGGACAATGCTCAATTAACGTCATGTGCAAGGACTTGCCACTGCAGCCTCAGGAAAACAGCTCCTCCACGTGTGAAGTCAGGAAACCAACTGCCTCTCCATGTGAAAGTCACAGAGACTAAATATACTGATATACTAATGTGACAAGAGGAAGACACCTGTGGACAATTAAGAAGAGAATCAGGTGAGGAACAGGTGACATCCTCACATGGTGTCTATGAAACAGAGCTGACAAATCTGAACCACCATAAAGCCAGTGAAGTGATTCATATTGTAGAATCACTTCATATGATTGGTTCTGATGGTTCAGTCATTGAGAGATCAAAGATCACTCCTGTCCAGCCAAAACCTGAGATTTTTTTTCCTACGTTCTTTTTCTTTTGGCTGCTCCCTTCTTCAGGAGTCGCCACAGCGAACAAAGTCGCATGAAGACTTGGCGATTGTTTTTACACCAGATGTCCTTCCTGAAGCAACCACAGACCACCGAGCTACCACAGCCCACTGTGTGGAGCAGAGAGCTGCTAGGGCACCCGGGGGAGCAGATGATGGGAGTTAAATGGTAAATGGAGTTTACTCATACAGTATAGCGCTTTCCAGCCCCCTATGAGGGGCCCCAAAGCGCTTCACAGTACGAGACATCCACCCATTCATACACCGGTAGCGGTACAGTAATCTGCCATGCAAGGCGCTGCCAGTCCTACCGGGAGCAACTCAGGGTTAAGTGTCTTGCCCAGGGACACAACGAGGTATGCAGTGACCGGGGATTGAACCCGAGACCTTCCGGTCCTGAGCCGGCTGCCCTGCCTCCACCATCTCGGCCTTGCTCAAAGGCCCAGAGTGGGAAAAATTATCTGAATACCAAAAACACCTGAGCTTAATACATTCTCAGATTCTTGGGTCTTCTACTTTCTTACCATTTAACAGTTTTCTGAACAGTTCGTGAAAAACATGCAAACCCTTCAACATTTTTCACATTTTCTCATGCAGGCCACCTGCATCATGAAGGACCCCACTCATCCAGCACACAAACTTTTTCCCCACTCCCCTCAGGCAGGAGGTTGAGGAGCATTAAGTGTAGAACCACCAGACTGAGGGACAGCTTCTACCCTGAGGCGCTTAGACTCCTAAATCTCTAACCAGGAAAATCACTGCAATTAGCTGGTGATATGTGACTTACCTGTGCTGCTGATTATCCATGCTGCTGATCTCTTGCCTTTAAACTGATGTATTATTTTACATTATTAGTGTTAGTGTACAGTATATCCTAGATATACTTTCTTTTTACAGTATACTTTATATTTTTTGCTATTTTTGGGTGTAACTGGGACCTTGAGTACACAATTTCATTCCACCTCATGTGATGTGAACGACAAAAAAAAAACTTGAACCTTGAATTTTTCTTTTCTTAAAACTGTCCATATTTTCTCACATTTTTAAACAGAAACATTTTGCTTACATGTTGTTTTTTTGACAGTACTAATGTATGAACACAATCATTTGTTACAGCGTTGCTGACAAAACTCCTCACTAGCCCATACTTTGCTCTAATTTCAGCATTTTTCGAGTGTGTAACATCCATGTACAAATAATATAAAATACAATGGCATTCATCATGATGATGGACCAAAACGTGAACATTAAAGATTTATTTTTAAACAGTTAAAGAACTTTTTTTCTGTACCAGACATTTTGTGATAGCTAAAATCTTTTATAATTTGCTAGAAGCTGTAAATGTCTCTAGGCTTATGGTTGCTTCTGTTGTCTCTGTGTTTTTGCAGAGGTCTCCCAGTCTGTGAGGATCCCAGTGCTAATTGGGTCCGGAGTGACGTACGACAACATTGAAAGCTACCTCGATTATTACGCAGTGATTATTGGTTCTCACTTTAAACTTGGGGGTCACTGGGCCAACGCAGTCGACCCAGACCGAGTGAAGAGGTTCATGGCAAAGATGCAAGACCTTCGACAGTGACAGATGTTTTTCTGTGATCGCCCCCACGTCTTCATCATGTTTGAAACCATAATAAACATCTACAGCCAACAAGTTACGAAAACAAGTTTTATTCATGTTTTTTGTGCTTTTTACATGCATAGAAAATCATTTTTGTACGTCAATGATAATTGTCACAAGAAAAAAAAAGGATTACCTGAAAGGCAAACATTTTATCGCACATCTTTTCGTGGCATGAATACTGTACATGTCAATAACACACACGGCAGGTAAACACAAATACTGTAACCCTCTGCAGTAAATAATAATCGTCATGTGCGACAACAAAAAAATGCAGGATTCAGCCTTTTATACTGTATTTGGAACATTGTCATGAAACGCATCAATAAAGGAAATCTGAAAATAACTTGAACACCTCAAACATTTTAAAACACACGATATACACACAATAAAACTCAGTTTTGTTCAGAATCACACAAGCAACACAACTCTGCTGTTCATAGTTTACAATATAACGATTTTTAGAAAAATGACGGTTTCTCACCAATGCATTTCATCTTAAGAGGCATAACTTGGTTTATTGATGTATTTTTTGCAGGACTGAGGTTTATGTGTTTTCAGTGGTTTCAGATCGCTGCAGTGCAAACCTTGGCAGTTTCATCATTGCACAAGGTGAACCTCACGTCTTGACGTTTCGTTTCAGGCACGGTTATTAAAGCACGGTGGCATAATGACAGAAAACCTGAGTAAGTCTGTGCCAAAGACTGACTGCTGACCTCTTGCTTGTTTCAGTAATTGTACATGTGCTGGCACGGGCTCTTTAGGTGACCGTAGCGTTTGTCTCCCGAGGAGGACCGTGTCTTGACCAGGTTCTGCCTGTGGAGAGCGCTGCGGCCCAGCTTCTTCCTCTCTGCCTGGCTCCTGGCCCTCTGAGCAGACAGCAGGCGGACGTTACATGACAGAGGGAGCCCCCAGGCCGCAAGGTGCCAGGAAACGTGCCGCCTCACGGCCACCGGCCTGCACACAAACAAAAGAAACATTACAATGTGAGTTCATGAAGTTGGTGGATTAAAGTTAATAGCACCAGTTCTTAGTGTCCTATTTCCTCTAATTTCAAAATGACTCACGAATGTGGATTACTGCAATCAAAAATCAGATGACTGAACATTTGTTGTTTACCTGGATTATTGAGCATGAACTTTGGTGTAATAGAATTAAAAAGCAGAGGGTTTAGTGTTCACCGGCAAATTAACTAGTTTAGAGCGGCAAGTTGATTTATTTGTTGTGTTTTTGAAAATAACAATACAAAAAACTATTAATTAATTTATTACTATAGACAAGACAAACATATTGTGATAACTAAGGTGGCAAAGGACTATATTCAATAATAAAGCTACCGGTATATAAAAAGGGTTGTAAGCTCGATCATCCAGCAAGCAACATAAAGCAATATAAAGTATATTTTACATATTAGATAAAGTAAACGAACATCTCACATGAGGCACTCGGGAGAGCATGACTTGGCTTATTAGCTTTAACAGCACACTACATGCAACTTAACTCCTCCTTTCTTAGGGTCTTTGAGAAATTGAGAAACCCCTACTGTTAAGGTGTGATTTGTCAATCTACATAGGTATGTGTGTATCTTATCTCATCCTTTAAAACCTGAACCACACTCTGCTCTTTGAATTGAGAAAGCTCCTCGGATGAAGAGTGAAACGTCTTCTGTTACAAATAAAGTCCAGTTGTTTTTGTATTGAACTTTTTTTTTTTCATGTCCTGGATGACTGAGAATCTTCACCAGCATTTGTGTGTGTTGTCTTTTTGGTTGCCATTTTGATCATTTTGATTTGTTTGAAAACATAGAGAAACTTAAATTTTTATGCCTATGCCAATTTTATTACTGTATTGTTTTCATTGTTGTCCACTGTTGTCATCACACGTCGTTAAAATCAGGTGTCTCTTGTAAATGAGTTCTCGAGGCTCAATGTGATTAACCTGTATGAATAAAGGTTGAATGAATGTGTATACGGTTTAAAAACGGCCTCTGTTTTACACAATGTGGTGGGTTGCCAGTTGGGCTTGTTTTCATGGAGCTGGTTGCTTGTTTCTACCGTGAGATCTGGCAACACTGGTCAGAAGTGCATGACAGGGCTTTTGAGAGGATTGATACAACGCTGGAACTTTATTTTAGATATCAATATTTATTTTGGGTGTGTGAGGAAATCACTGAAAATAGACTGGGTTTGTTGTGAATGAAGGCCTAACATTTTCCTTCTTGCAACCTCTGATCATGAGTGGGAGCCCGAGCCAGCCAAACAGAGGGTAGGAGGGCTTCTTCGTCATCGTCAAATGAAGAAGATCTCACACCTGAGAGTGCACGGGCCAGGAGGAGCTTCAGGAGCAGAAGCAGAGCCAGAGGCCAAGGCAGGAGCAGAAGTAGCACAAGAGCTGGGCACACCTCAACTCAGCTGCAGACAGATGGCATGGTATTGAGGAGACGGATGTAATGCCACCCCAGCCCACTTTCCACCCATCGAGAACCCCCGGAGCTCAGCTTATTATTACTGGTACATACAGTGCTCTTGAGCTTTTTCAACTATTCTTCACTGCGGACATAATTCAGAGACTGTTGGCTAACAACAATGAATATGGACGAGCAATGTGCTCAACACCATCAAGGCCTTGGAAAGACATTACAGACACACTGCCCATTCAACACTTGCTCTTCTCAAGGGCGGGACGTCTCCTCTCGGTCTCCGCTTTGCTTTTGCTTTGTCTTGTCTGTGAAACTGTCTGAGAGCCTCTCTTCTACAAAATCTTCTGAATCATAACTATGGACTTCAATTTGGTCAGTTGGTCCCTCAACACAACTGATAACATTTCTTTAAAGAGAAGACAGGCTGTAGGTGAGCTGATCTGCCCTGTTGGCATGCACACAGCTGGATATCTCATTGGCCCTCATGCACAAACATGTTCGTATCTTTATCCTAAATTTCTCCTACTTTTGTTCGCACGAAGCGTTCGTACGAACATGCCACGTCAGATTCAACAAACTCTTCTATCCACAGGAAAAGTGTGTAAATGGCTGCGCAAATATGATGAATCCCACCTGTTCTATCAACCTGCGCGTGCACGCGGAGAGGTTATTTACATAATTCCCACCCCTCAAAACACCATATAAGGCTACGTTTCCTGCCTCAGAGGCAAAACGTGTTCGTTCATAAAATGACAGCGAAAAGTAAAAAAGAAGAACTCTACCGGTGCGGAGATTGAAGTTCTGCTCTCTGAGGTCAAGAAAAGAAAATCTGTCCTTATTAGCAGCGTCACTCATGGGAGTAAATGACCAACTAAAGCCAAAGAATGTTTGTTTATAATAAATGTGGACCTTAAAATATACATGCGATCTGGTGGCAAACTGGGTAAAGCATTGCACTGCTTATTGAGAACTCGTGGGTTCGAGTCCCACAAGGTATGACTAATTTTTTTTTTCCTTCTTTCTTTAGATTATTTATTCATTCCAGATTAAAAAGACTTTATGCTTCATTTCTTGTTGTATTGTAAATAGTTTTCTTGTGTTTTTTAAATCTGGAATGAATTAAAAGGAGAGAAAAAAACGTTGTCCCATGTGGGACTCGAACCCATAAGGTTCGGCACTGCGACACAATGCTTTACCAATTGAGCTATCTGACAGCTATGACAGCAACAGGAGGAGGTCAACCTAAAGTCTGCATTACCGAAGTCTGCATTACAGAGACAAATTAAACTTAAATTAATTCATAATTTAACTTGGTTTCAGTTTGAGATCTTCATATTGATATTGTAGTGTTAGAAAACGGCATTGATAACAAATTGATTTTAATTTAAATACTTTAATCCGTTAGTCATTATTACATTTAAAATTATAATTCGACTTCAAACAGAACCTATTGTCAAAAACAATTGTGGTGCGTGACTTTTTTAAACTCTAAATATTTTCTAAATAACGAAATATGAAGTTATTAGTGGAGAAATTCCGTCTGGATGACAGCAGACTGACGCTCCTAAAATATACGACAGGTCCGGACCACTCGTAAATTTTGTTCGTATCTGAAAAAAATCGTAGGATACGAAAACATTGTTGAATGCCACAAATGATCCTAAATCACTCGTACGCACAGTTTAAGAACAAATATGTGCGTACGAACGGTTCGTGCATGAGGGCCATTGACTTGGAAGACTTGATGATGTGTCTATCTCTGCTGTCATCTGTGGATCTTAAGGACACATATTTAATTGGATTTATGATAACTGGTTCCTGCTTTTTGGATTTGGCTGGTTCCTGGTCTATCAACATAAAAGGAAGACGTCGGCGGCAAATCTGGACCTGGTCAGGCTGCCTGTCTTACATGATGGCTTGGTTCATGTCTCGAGAATCCAGACTTTTGGCTGAATGGATTAGATCTCGGGGATTTTCTCAGGCACATTCCATTGGTTTGGTCATTTAATCTGGATATTTCTGAAGCGAGTGGACCGACACAGACTGAAGGTAGATGTCATTAAAGTTCTGTCTGTTCCCAAAACAATCGTGTTTATCTGACATCCGGCTCCCCAACTGGCCTTGATAGGCTATCTTATCTCAACACGCCTGAGAAGTTTTGTAAACCAGATGCTCTCATCCCCCTCCCAAACCTGCTACTAAGGAATTCCACGGACTTTTCAGAGGAGCACAGCTGAATAAACATTCTGTCATCATTTCAGGACTCTGGATTCGTCTCTGGCCGACCTCGGCCCCTCCAAAGGGTTCAAGAACAGCAGCTGATTTTAATTGGGTATACATTTTCAGGTGTCTTTGGAAATTTAGGTACAGCCATTTAACTTATTTTAAGGAAAAGTTCACCTGAGACACACCTTTACAATAATTTTGAACAAACACATAATTGTTTTTAAATGTTAATCTTGTTTAAGTCCTCCCGTGTACGCTTCCAAGGCCGCCAATTTGGCAGCCAATCGATTTTTGGCAAAACACCAGCCCACATTTCTGGGTTGTCAGCGGTGACGTGTAACAAACGTGACTCGTCTGCATTGACACAATAGATGTGACGTATATGGCGAACCGACATATTTATGAATTTTATGCCTTTATTAGACAAATTTGGACTGATGTGACTCATAGGGTGGAGCAACGTGTACAGCGGAAAATACGGTACTTTAATCTACTGGAATAAAATTATGCCTTATGCCATCCTACCAGCAGGGGGTGACAGAACTGCACGTACAGAGCATTAACCTGTTTACTAATGTGCATGTGTCCTGTACACACAGTAATCAGGCAATACTGTACACCACAAATACATTCATAGCTATATCCGGTATTCAAGGTCGATGTTCAGCTCTCATCTTTTGGTCTTTTACACCAGCTTTTTTTTAAATACAAACGTAATTAAATGTTTGTTTTATTGGTATTTTGTGTTGCAGTATGAAAATGTCCTTCACCGTTCAAAGTTGCTGGATGTTGGAATGACTGCAGAGCACAGCTAGTGTATTTCAAAACACCAGAAGTAGGCATGAATGTATCAACACCACACTGCACTGAAAAATACTTACCGGTACCCTGAGCCTGCTCAAGATTAACTGTACAAACTTCAAATGACATGTATTTTAAACAGACAAGAGTCCGAAACCTGAAGGTTGATGCCATGTGCCCCCACCCCCCAGATACAGTAAAAGTAAAAGTCCTACCCCTCCATGTAATGAATAGTATGTTTGCTTAACTAATAAGGAAACGCTCAAAAAAAAAAATTTTTTTTATCAGATGTGTTCAAATGTTTATTTATGTGTTTAGTGTCAAGTTAATTGAGGCTTAAAGTTTCTAATTACAATGAAAATGTAACGGCCTGTGAGTAAGATGGGAGGGCGTGTGGGACTTTCATGCAGCTCCACGTCTCTAGTTCTTTGCAGCAAAAGTACAATATGGTAAAAAGAACAGATATTTGCGGCATCTATTTGGGACAATGTACGTTAATGGAGTTGTTTTGTTCATCTTTACTTATGTTGATGGTCCAGAGCAGTATAGGAGCAGTCATGTTAGACCCTACTGCCTTAAGTGGAACTTTTACATGAAGTTCAAGGTCCTTGGAATTAAAATAGTTCATAAAAAAGCAATATAGAACAGTGTAAGTGGTTCAGTAAATCATGTTTTTGTGGCACTTTCTGGTTGGTGGCTTTGTGTTTGAAGCTCTGGGTTATTTCAGAAAAGGATAACTGAGAAGTGATCATTTGTTTCAGACTCAATGTCTAAAGTCCATCCATCCATTATCTTTTACCCGCTTCTTCCTTTTCGGGTCGCGGGGCTCACTGGTGCCCATGTCCAGCCATCACTGTGTGAGAGGCAGAGTACACCCTGGACAGGTCTCCAGACCATCACAGGAACACACAGAGACAAATGAGACAAACAACCATTCACTCTCTCACTCACACCTAGGGACAATTTAGAGTTACCACAGCTGGGCACCGCTAATTAAAAAATTAGTTCCACAATTTCTAAAACGCTTATTAATTTTTTTAGGTCCACAATTTCAAAAGCACAAATGTCTTATGAAAATTAGGGGAAGCTAATCCAATCCGCTATTTATATATTTCTATATTATATATATATATATATATATATATATATATATATTATATATATATATATATATATATATATTTATATATATATATATATATATATATATATATATATATATTTATATATAGCCGGCAGCGTTATCAATATTTGCACTACACTGCCAACTGAAAAGTAACAAAAATGATCCTAAAAGGATGAAATTACAAAAATCAAAGGATTTATTTAATACTTTACGTACATATATTCTATTCGGCCACGAAATTAACAAAAAATAGAATGATCTTTTAATCCCTAAAACCACGTTTAAATCTCAAATACACGGGTGTGTCGCCACCGCATTTATACATAAAGTAACCCAAATACATTAAACTAACGACTCGCCGTCGAATGGTCGACACAAAAGACACAATAAAATCATCCGGCCACGTTAATTTGGCTTGAAACAGCGGGGTTGTCTGCGGATTTATCCATTAGTAACCCAGCACAACCAGCCGGCAGACACAGAGTTAGCGTCTATAGGTAGTCAACAGATTTAATGAAAAGTAACTAAAATACATGAAAATAACGACTCACCGTCGAATGGTCATCACAAAACACACAATAAAATCATCCGGCCACGTTTATTTGGCTTGAAACAGCGGGGTTGTCTGCGGATTTATCCAAGTACCCAGCACAAACAGCTAGCCACAGAACTAGCCCTCGAGTTCACGACTGACCCGGAAGTTGTCATCAACATGGAATAGTCCATTTTTAGTAGGGGGATAAAGAAATCGACCGTTTTTTTTATTGCGTATTTAATGATCGTTTTCATCGTAACTATAATTATTTTTATGTTAAATGTACATTAACAAGCAGGATCAATGTTAGTGATGTAGGTGACTGCACGGGGCGAGGCGGGGCCGGGGCCACTGCTGAAATGGGACCCCCAGGCATTTACCTACATGGTAGAGCCGAGTCTGTTCTCAGCTCTGCCCCCCTCACCCTCACACCCTTCCTCCTTTCTGCTGTTTACGGTGGGGAAAAATATAAAACAAGCAGCATAAGAGCTTGTAAATAAGTTTATTGGTTTTTACTGATAGATAATTAGTTATTAGCGGTACTGCATTTTAAATAAAAATAGCACAAATCCGCTTATGAATTATAAAAGTTAGTCAATTCACAAAAACGCTGACAAAAAGTTTAGGTCCACTGTAAGCGGAATAGCGCTTTAGCGCTCCCTAGCGTTCATCCGCCCACCTTTGAGAGTTACCAATCAGTCTAACATGCATGTTTTTGATCTGTGGGAGGAAACTGGAGTACCTGGAGAAAACCATGCACGGAGAGAACATGCAAACTCCACCCAGAAAGGTCCCGGGCTGGGATTCGGACTGGCAGCCTTCTGGCTGAGAGGCAGCAGCTCTATCAACTGCACCACCGTGCCACCTTGTCTAAAGATCAATTTGTGTTTATGTCAGAAGGTAAAAACAGAAAGTAACCTGGAGGTTTCCTCATCTTCATCAGAAACTAGCTCCTCCTCCTCGGCTTCAGTCAACGTGCACCTCATCTGGTAGACAGACATGCTGGGGTGCTCGATCAGCAGGTTCTCAAGAGGGTTCGCCTCAGGGGCCGACAGGGGTCCGTCCTCTGATTCCAGCACAAACAGATCAGTCAGTATCCCATCATGACTCAAAATAATGGAAATGACTCAAACTTGGAGTGGTTTCTCACCTGAGAGGTTAACAACGACCCAGCCTTCCTCCTCAAACTCAGTCGTCTCATCGTGAGCATCATCTGCTGCTTCTGGCTCCGCCCCTGAGTTTCCAAGTAGATGAGAAAGAATCTTCCCAAACATCCTCACGTCTCTTTTACGATCTGTGATTAAAACACAGAAAGCAGGTGAAATGCGAGGAATGAGAGTTCTGTGTTGCTTGATGTTCTCCAGAACCTGCTCCCTGTGAGTCCACTCAGCACTGCCCCCTTCAGGCTGTTCCAGTACAGCAGCTGCTTCTGTTACACCTGCTCAGCAGGCCCTTACGTCACAGGGATGTGGGGAACAGAGTGCTTTTAGACCCTAAACAGCTGAAGGGACAGTGCACCAAGAGTATGGGATGACCTGGATTAAATATAGAGCTGTGGTGAAAAATGAACTACTGTACTCTCTTTTTATTTCTAATGTATTAAATAACAGAACAAAATGAATTGACACCGGTACAGAAACAAGGCCTTTAAAACCCGGGATGAATAATAACATGATGACTGAGCAGATTAGCAGCATTAAGTTGACGTCTGTGTATCTGTGGTGCTGGTCCTGGTCTTTGACCCAGTTTGGGCCAAATTTCAGTCGTCAGACGGCCCCGCAGGTGAAACAAGCCCAGTTCATGACCTCTCCACCCCCGTGCTTAACAACTGACTGAAGTGTTTGTGCTGATTTTATGGGTTTGATCTTTCACTAAACATCTTTGGTCAAACATCATTGTTGAAAATGTTTTAAAGTTCGATGCAAACACAAAGCGTGCTGCCATGTTCTTTAACCCTTTGAAACAACTCAGACTTGTTTTCTAATTGCGCTGTCGTGAACTTTACCCTTCAACCTGCTAACTGAGGCCTGCAGAGATGTGGATTAATGTTTATTTTAATCTGGCTGAACATTGCACCGGCTGACCTCAGCTTGAACTTGCTGAACTACCTGTGCTGAATATTTTTAACTCGTGAATCAATTTCCTCTACAGAATGACTTCTCAGCTTGTTTGAAGTGACTTTTAGTCTTTCCCAGATTTACAGCTAGTGACGGTTGCCTCTTTGAGATCATTGTTGATGTTGTTCCTCCTTGACATTGTGATGAGGAACACCTGAATGCTCCAGAGCAAAAGAAAGACAAATGTTCTGCTTTAGAGCTCACACACATCTGACGCCACTGACCCTCTTAAATCCTGTTGGAGCAGTGACTGATCACTTTCCTTCTCATCCTGTGTGTAGGCATCATGGCTGACGGCTGTGTTTCTCATTTACCTGATTTGAAAAGCACCATATTTTAATCACCCAACACCATAGTGTTTTAACCTGTGTGTGTGTGTGTGTGTGTGCACTTTTTTAACTTTAAGAAAAAAAAATCACCGCGTGTCCACATAAAACTGGTTAAGATTTTGGAGTCAGTTCAGTTTTACATGACTGCCACAGCTAACTGAGCTTAGTAATTTTTAAAAATGTCTATAAATCTGACAGTTTTACAGATATTGAGCTAAACTTTGGCGTGGTGGTAGCTGAGAGTCATCAACAACATTTACTCTGAGTGCTACACATGCTGTAAGATCTATGAACACTTTGGCATTACCTGTTCAAG
>JBBPBX010010734.1:0-57323 GCA_038048925.1 Garcialebias charrua
AGACATTGTGGGGTATTCTGATCTGACTCTTCTTGTCCCCCACGCAGTTACTCAAATTCTTAATGAGCAAAAAACTGCTCATCTTTCAACCGCACGTTGGTTACGTTATCACACCACACTGTTGGACATGCCCAACATCACCATCCAACGATGTAATGTCTTGAATCCTGCAACTCTTTTGCCAAACGAGGATGATGGTGAACCACATGACTGTATGGCGGAACTTGAAGTCATATGCACACCACGACCTGACTTAGAACAAAATCCTTTGATTGACCCTGATTGGGAACTTTTTGTTGATGGATCTTCTTCCCGTGACCCTGACACTGGTCAGATTCGCAGTGGATATGCTGTTGTTACTCTCACACACACAGTTGAATCATCTTCTTTACCATCATGCTCAGCACAAGCCTGCGAGCTGGTGGCTCTCACTCGTGCATGCATACTTTCTGAAGGTAAAACTGTTAACATTTACACAGACAGCAGGTATGCTTTTGGAGTTGTTCATGACTTTGGAGCTTTGTGGAGACACAGAAACTTCCTCAAGTCTGATGGCCAACCAATCCTTCATCACAAACTTGTAGACGAACTTCTTACTGCAATCACTCTCCCTCTCAGAATTGCAGTCATCAAATGTGCAGCACACACATCAAACACTGATCCTGTCTCCATAGGTAACTCACTCGCTGACACAGCAGCTAAACAAGCGTCAATGTTGCCTAACCCAACTAATATGCTTTTGTCTTTGCCTTTAAACAAAGATGATGATGTTTCATTCTCTGTTTCAGACATGCAAAAGTTTGCACCAGGCAGTGAAAAGGCAAACTGGAAGAAACACGGATGCATTTTTCAAAATGATGTGTGGGTAGGTCCAAATGGTAATCCATGCCTTCCACGACACTTTTTCCCTTCTTTTGCAACATTGACACATGGATTGGACCACGTGTCAAAAGGAGGGATGGTGAGACAAATCAATGAAAATTGGTTTACGATTAACTTTCATCAGACAGCCAAACAACACTGTGAGGCATGTTTAATCTGTGCTACACATAATGTTGCTAAAGCCATTAAACCCACAGGTTCTGGAGCTCACAAAACAATCACAGCACCATTCCAACACATCATGATTGATTTCATTGAACTAACACCAACTCAAAACAAAAGATACTGTCTAGTCATAGTAGACATGTATTCCAAATGGGTAGAAGCCTTCCCGACAAAACATGCCACAGCTAAAACAGTAGCTAAACTTCTGTTACAAGAAGTCATTCCCAGGTGGGGAATCCCACAAAAAATCTCAAGTGATAATGGGCCCCATTTCGCGAATCAAATCCTTGACGACATATCACGAGTACTGAACTTTGATCTGACCAAACACTGTGCCTATCATCCACAAAGTGGAGGGGCGGTCGAAAGAGAGAATGGAACATTAAAAAACAAACTGTCTAAGATCTGTGAAGAAACAAAACTTAATTGGGTGTCTTGTCTGCCAATTGCACTAACATATTTGCGCATGCGGAGACGAGCTAAGCATAACCTCAGCCCATTTGAAATCCTTTTTGCGGCTCCACCCAACATGGGTGTGGGACCAATTTCAACTAGTGATCTAAAACATTGTGATCACGACATGCTGACGTATTGCATTAATCTGACTAATCACCTTAAATCTATCAGAGAGCAGGTCCAGGGAGGGCTACCCAGCCCAACTCAGGTAAAATTACACAACATAACTCCTGGAGACTTTGTTATGGTTAAATCTTTCAGGAGGAAACACTGGAACTCGCCCAGGTGGACGGGACCCTACCAGGTGTTGCTCGTGACCCACACGGCCGTGAAAGTAGCTGAGAGAGCTACTTGGATCCACGCCGCCCACTGCAAGCCGTTCCGAGGTACCAGGTCACCAACAGAGGACCCACTGGCAGGATTCCCTCCTTCCAAGAGGAGCAACGCGCCAGAGCTCTAGAGGCTGGGTGCCAACGAGGGATCTACGCGCTCAGGAGACACTGCTTTAGAAAAACTCCTGACAACGACAGAAAAGATAAGACAATGCTCGATACACGCATCCCACGCACAATTTTAAAACAACCTGTTTCACCTAAAACATCCACTGGGATGAAAGAGTTGCTTTGCTATACTCTAGTCATTGTGGGACTGACACTGATAGGTCTCATGACATGGTACCTACATCCTGAAAATGTGAACCAACTCAATCCAGCTAAGAGAGAGCTCAAACAGAGTCCTGGTCGAAGGGACTACAATGGTAACCCCGTCTTCATAGTTCCATATGCCAACGGCACAACTTCAACAATAACTTTACCTGTTTGCAAATTGTTTGACTGCTCAGATGAAAGAATCAGAAAAGCCGAGTTTTACATGTGTCTCTGTGGAACTTATGATCCTACCATTTGTACGTCCTGCCCAACATGGGAAAAGGTTTTTTTGTACACAGGTTCTTGGGGTAGTCCACAAACAAGGAAAGGCCAACCACTTTATTGGTGGGCTGAAAGGTTTAAACTAGTAAAAGGCGGAAATGGCGGATCAACTAATCTCCTATTATCCATACAATCCGTAACAGAATGGCATGAGTATCCCCCACTTAGCCACAGATACCAAGAGGTTGCAACTCGGATTGGACACACGTCAAACCCTAAATTGCATGTTGTTCTCCAAGCAGAAGTATCAGGTACAGACCCCTTCAGGGAACTTATAATTCAAATAACAGATTCTCCACCAACACCCACACAATATGAAGCACCTCCCGATCTCGAGACTAACGAGACACTTCTTAGCATTAACAGCGTAGATTATTCCAAGTTGTCCCCAAATGATGTAATTGCTATGACCACAGGGTACTCCGACCTCAATGTATGGTTAACATGGTTAATTGAATCAGCTAAAGAAGCGTCGCTCTCTGAATGTGTAGCCTGTGCATCTGCACGACCCACTCCCTTAACAGAACCAGCACCGTTGTTTTTAGAAGACGAATGGGGTTTCGATTGCATGTTACTTATCACCCAAAAAATTAAAACTAGGAATTGCACAACCTTAGAAGAAATTTTTCCCCTTGGTCCTGATGGCACACAGGTTGGTGCATTTCATGCTGATAAAAGACACGATTATATTTGCTTCAATTTTGTAGCTACCGCTCCTGACACCAACCTAGGCAGCATAGATATTGATTGGTGTAATATAACATTCACAGCCACAACCACGAAAGGTCGGCAACAGGAGGTGGGGCGACTGACTCGTTCAGGTCTGTATTACTATTGTGGTGGGAAAAAGTTATATACTCGAGTCCCTCAAAATTCAATAGGACTGTGTGCTATGGTTAGACTTAAGGCTCCACTTACTCTCATAGGACACAGAATTGCACAAGCTCTTCCTTATCCAGGTAACAGACGGCGTAGAAGTTTCACTTTTGATCCAACAGTGAACTCTCCAACTTACATCGATGCGATTGGAATCCCTAGAGGTGTGCCAGACGAACATAAATTGGCTAATCAAATTGCTTCCGGTTTTGAAAATCTTCCTGTAATCTCAGCATATTTCCCTGTCACACCTAATAAAAATGTTGACCGTATTAATTACGTTCATTATAATGTCATGCGTCTTAGCAACCTGACCAGAGATGCTGTTGAAGGACTAGCTGAGCAATTGGCTCCTACTTCCCTGATGGCTGTACAGAACAGAATGGCGCTTGATTTTTTGCTCGCGGAGAAAGGCGGAGTATGTAGCATGTTTGGCGACTTGTGTTGTAGTTTTATCCCCAACAACACTGCCCCTGATGGAAAGGTGTCTAGAGCTTTGGAAGGACTTAGAACTTTGTCTAACGAGATGCAGAGTCACTCAGGTATCTATAATCCCATTGACGACTGGTTTAATAGCACGTTTGGTAGATGGAAAGCGATAGTTATATCTTTGCTTATGTCTTTTGCCGTTTTTGCTGCCATATTGATTACTTGTGGCTGTTGTTGCATACCATGCATACGTTCACTAGTTACTCGTCTAATCACGAAATCTTTGACCCCAGAACACTTGTCAGACACCTATGCGTTGTTAGCAAATTCTCCAGACACATACATGCAAATGTTACCCTCTTTAGAATATGCACGCATTTCCCCTCTCCTTGATTCTGATCTGACTACTTATGCCGACGTCTGCACCCTGGAAGAATGCATCACTGAGTTTAAAATGCACCCATTAGAATAAACCATGAAAATCACACTTATTGCTCGCGCCGACAGAAATATCTTAACTATAGACATGGACCACTTAGACGACTGCTTCACCATCGATTATGATGTACGCTCACGGGTAATAAACTTTACAACCGAGTCGAACCTGTCCCGCTTAGATTTTTAGATCTCGTAGTAAGCATAGTACAGATTTATGCTTTCAGACAACTCCAAGAGACTCATGTATATCACGGCTACCATTTTCTGAATTAAAGAGACATGTCTCCTTAATGTTTATTTTTTCCTTTTTGTTTTATTGATGTAGTCAAGTAAAAATCAACACATGAAAGTCAAATCAAAATTTTATCCTGATTAAATTACATATCATTTGTTCATTTATTTTCTTTTGTACTTTAATCCTCAATTGTTCTGTTTTCAATTGTTTTTGAACATGACTGTTGCTTGCCACATTATTTGCAGGTCTTTAACCTGCACAAAAACAGCTACTTGCTAATTCTATCTCTAGTTAATGATGGTTGCATGGAAAGTCTCTTAGACACATGTAATTTGATGTTTTATTTTGAGAGTCTCATACTTTTTTCTTCTCTTATAGATCAACTGAATGTAAGGATGATATGGACACCAGATTTGGTCACCGCTGTGGGGCCAGGGTGTTGTGCAGCTTTTTCCCTCAAAGCACCTCTACATCATTGCCACCGGGGTTTTCCTGCACAAGTTCACATCATCCAGTTAGGCCTGGGGAGGCATAACTTATGATTTAATAACACTGTGATTTTCTTTGTGGTTCCGCTTTTATTACAAATATTGATTTTGTTATTGTTGTGAATCATATTATCTTAGTTGTTCCTGACGGAACAAAAGGAGGGAATTGTTAAGTAAAATCATACACTCTCAGATATTAAACTCATAATTAAACTTATGTGTTCAGAATCATGCACTCCAAAATGCCTGTGTGAAACCAACCACATTTTGTGACCATCTGTGTGAAACCAACCACCTGTTCCTTAAGTTTTAACGTCATGTTCCTCATTTTATCTGCTGAATAAACAGTGACCTGCTCGTGTTAGTCTGAAAACGCTGTAAGAAGTGCTGAATGCTCATTTTCCATCTGCTGAGTACTCATGTGTTATCAAAAGTTTCCACCTGGTGATAAACACCTCCCCGTTCCACCCATGGTACCACCCCCAACTGTACGAGGGTTCTTAATCCATGCTGTGTTACTGTCTGAGCAGAGCAGAGCCAGACAGCTTCGTGCCTGTACCATTTCTGTTCTCTATCTTGCAAGATACATTAAATCTTATAAACTTGAACTCCGTTTGGACAGCCTTGCCTTGTTATTCAGAAGTTTACTTCACACCTGTATTTGTTACTGTTGGCAGGTGGTTTGGACCCAGAATGCAGACTGACACAGGTAGCTCAAAAATAAACTTTATTCTAAACAAAAATTAAATGCTGTTTTGACTGCAAAATCAACTTACAAAAAAAACTCAGAAGGTGACACAGGGGGTGAGTGCATGAAGCTCAGCTGATTGGGAGTGAGAAACAGATAGATAAAATCATAAACTGGGGTTGATGGCAGAGTGGCTGCAGCTGTGACTAATAGAAGGAGGTACAGGTGTGACTGGGAGTGGCAGGACTGAGGGCCTGAGAGTAACTATGGAAAAGTACTGGGAGAAGTGGCTGATGGCACAGAGGAACACAAACTGAGCACATTAGCACAAAAATATTTAGGGGCAGATACGATAAGATTATTTTCTTCTTCTGCCACCTTTCATTTTATGTATTGTTTACTTATGTGGTTTTGTAAATTGTTTTTTGTGTTTTTTTAAATATGAAATGAACAAATAAACTAAACTAAACTAAAAAAAAATCAACAAACCAAAAGAAATAGAAACAAACTCAAAACAGAAATCCCCCACATGTGCACAAAAACATCCAAAAACTCATATTTTAACTGGTTTTGTTCATTTTGGGTATGAAAACTAAAAAAAAAAAATAATAATAATAAACCTGCCATGCATTTTATTTTTATGTTGATAATCCTTCTATCTATCCATTTATTATATTTACCCACTTTATCATCACTGAGTCCTGTGAGTCACTGGTGCCTAGGGTTGGGCATCGAGAATCGTTCGGAACCGGGACTAACTGTCCGGTTTTCGCAGAATCGTTCAAAATATTAATTTGGGAACCGCTAGGGGGCGCGTTATGGAGTAGACGTGCGAACCACGAGGTCCCAACATTTATAAAAAAATAAGTTTATAGATCACCCAAAGTGGCCCAATTCTTATATATTTTAAGTTGCAAGTAGAGAATCAACGTTATTTTACAAACTTCTGCCTTGTCTTGAAGCAAAATGCCGCCTAAAGCATCTGCTAAAGGAGCGCAAGCTAACAGCTCGGAGGCTGCTAGCAAAGCGCAAATAGACCAGGCCACGCTGCTAGCATTCCACGATATTGTGAAAGAAGTAATTCAAGAGGAAAACGAAAACCTACGAGGTGAAATTAAAGAAGAAATCGCAAAAGCCATTTCACCCATTCAAGCTGCTATGGACGAATTCACAAAGAAAGTGGGTGACTGTGAAGAAGGCCTGGAGAATTTAGACAAGCGCTTGGAAGTTGTCGAAACCAGCTATGCTGACCTAAACAACCGATATAAGAAGTTATTGCAGAAGACAGACGAGTTGGAAAACAGAGGAAGACGCTGCAATTTGCGTATACTGGGAGTACCTGAAGGACTGGAGCAGGGAAACCCCACCAGATTCATGGCTGACCTGTTGTTTGAAGTACTGGGTGGTCCCGGCGGGCTGGAGAAGGCTCCACTCCTCGACAGAGCTCATCGAGCCACAGCAACGGTGCCCTCGCAGGGACAACGTCCACGGGCCTTTATCGTGCGCATCCATTACTACCAGGAGAAGGAGCGGATACAACAACTGGCCAGACAGAAAGGCAAGTTGGAGTTTCGAGGGGAGCAGATTCTCATCTTTCCCGACTTCAGCATCGACCTGTCCAGACGCCGAGCTGCCTTCAACGGGGTAAAGAAGCTTCTACAGGGAAAAGATGGAGTTCGCTACGGTCTTCTTTATCCTGCCCGGTTTCGGATCTCCATCAACGGCGAAACAAAAGTGTTTGATTCTCCTGAGACAGCGAAAACTTTTGTTGAATCCAAGTTTGGTTCATCTCTGGAGTGATCAGTACAGGAGGCTGTGAGGACACGAGACGGTACTGTGCGTTTGTTTACGTCACGTGACACCCCGGGACTTCTATGTTTAAAAGTAGCTAATTTTTAAATGGGAAGTTCTTTGTCTCTTATCTCCTGTAGTTTTGTTTTTATTATTATTATTTAACGGATAGTTTTCCGGTTTGACTAAAAAACTTTGAGAAATACTTCCTGCATCTACGGACTGATACGAACTGAAGGTGCGTTTGTTTATTTTTCTGGGGCAGCTGAGTGGATAATGGCGTTGGTAGACTGTATTAAACGAACAGCACCGCCCGAGCCAGCGTATGGTAGATGTTAAATAAACGCACCCTGCTTATTTTGTCATGTTATTTTAGCAGTTTTAGGAGTTTGTTATTGTCTTTTCTCTTAAATTGAAATACATAATGTTTGATGTTGTGACTTTTTCCAATACGCTTTGGGATAAATGGGTAAATGGGTGATTTATAGTTTAGACATTTATTTTTTTCTCTTTTTGGGACTGTGGTTGAGATTAAGGTGAATGGTTCCTTTAGAAAGTAGAGAGACTTTGGGGATGTTGTGTTTGTCAGTTGGGGACAACACTGATTGTGGGGGTGGGGGGGGGGTACTATTTTTTTTCTTTTTTTTCTTCCTTTTTCCTTTTTGTGTGTGTGTGTGTGTGCTCAATTTGTCATTTATTATCTACACAGATGCTGGCTAACTACAAATTTACGGTGTACACCAATGACAAGACTATTCATTGTGATTTGGACCGTTCTTTCTCATCATGTATGTAGATGTTGACTTCCACTGATGATACCTCTACCTCTGTAAGTAATGGTTGCCATGTTAATTTTGTTAGTTGGAATGTGAAGGGATTGAATCATCCAGTGAAACGGAACAAGGTACTTTCTCATCTCTGCCGCCTTAAGGTACATATAGCATTCCTGCAGGAAACACACCTTAAAGATATAGATCATTCAAGGCTTAAAAAAGTTGGGTTGGGCAAATATTTCATTCCAGATTTAATGGTAAAGCACGAGGCGCAGCAATTTTAGTCCATAAAAACACTCCATTTATAGTATCGGATATAATGACCGACTCCAATGGCCGTTACGTTATTGTGACTGGGTCACTTTATAATACTCCTATTATTTTAGCAAACATATATGCCCCTAATTTTGACGACCCTAAATTCTTCAATAACCTGATTCACTCCCTTCCTCTAATTAATACTCACCAACTAATAATCGGAGGAGATATGAATACGGTCATGGATTCAGTGCTGGACCGTTCCTCGACCAAAATCTCTTCACTCCCAAAATCTTCCATGGTTTTACAGTCATTTTTATGGAATTACGGTGCTGTAGATGTGTGGCGATATTTAAACCCATATACCCGACAATATTCCTTTTTTTCTGCAGTTCATCAAACGTATTCACGTATAGATTTTTTTTTGTGGATAAAAAATTACTTCCTAATATTAAGACGTGTATATATGATAGTATAGTTATCTCTGATCATAGCCCGCTTGTTTTGGAACTTAGTTTTCCAGACAAACGTTCTGTATATTCTTGGCGACTCAATCCTCTCTTATTGTCAGATAAAGAATTTGTACAATATATTTCTGAACAAATTGACTTTTTCTTAGAAATGAACATTTCACCTGGTATAACTTTTAGTACAGTTTGGGAAAGCTTGAAAGCATTTTTACGTGGTCACATTATACCTACTGCTCACATAATAAGAAACAAAAGTTAAAACGTCTAACTGAACTGACAGATCTGATCTCACAACTAGACAAACAACACTCTATAACCCCATCTCCAGAATTGTACAAACAAAGATTAAATTTACAAACAGAGTTCAATTTAATTTCCACCGAACAGTCTGAACGTATGATTCTTAGGACTAGAGGAATGTGGTATGAGCATGGGGACAAAACGTCTAAGATTTTGGCACATCAGCTCCGTAGATCCGAAACTGCACATTTGATTCCTGAAATTAAAACCCAATCTGGACAGGTCACTACGGATCCACAAAAAATAAATGAGAGTTTTAAAATATTTTACTCTAGCCTTTATAAATCAGAATCTTCACAAAGGCCTGGATTGTTTGATAATTTTTTTGAAAAGATGACAATTACAACTTTAGACTCTACATTTAGGGATCAACTGGAGGAACCGATTACTGTAGAAGAAATTAAATTAGCAATTAACTCAATGCAGAATGCAAAATCACCAGGACCAGATGGCTATCCCGCTGAATTTTTCAAGACCTTTAAAGATAGTTTATCTCCGTTGTTAAGAGAAATGTTTATTGAATCATTTAACTCGCAATGTCTTCCCCCAACGCTTCGTCAAGCTACTATTTCTTTATTATTGAAGCCAAATAAGGATCCACTCGAGTGTTCATCATACCGTCCTATTTCGTTGTTAAATGTGGACCTTAAAATATTGTCTAAAATCCTGGCTCTCAGACTAGAACGATGTTTACCTCATATTATTTCATCTGATCAAACAGGATTTGTAAAAGGGAGGCATGGCTTTTTCAACTTACGTAGATTTTTTAACATATTACACACGGAGTCAACTGCAACCCCAGAAGTCGCTTTATCACTTGATGCTGAAAAGGCCTTCGACCGGGTGGAGTGGGATTATCTGTTTTACATATTAAATAAATTTGGGTTTGGCCCTAAATTCATTTCTTGGGTTCAGGTGCTTTATTCCTCGCCTATGGCACGTGTTAGAACAAATTCATTATATTCTTGTTTCTTCCCACTCCACCGTGGGACAAGACAGGGGTGTCCTTTGTCCCCTCTTTTATTTGCGTTAGCAATTGAACCGTTGGCAATTAAGTTGCGAGCAGAAAATAATATTAAAGGTATTTACAGAGCGGACCAGGAGCACAAAATATCCCTATATGCTGATGACCTTCTGCTGTATCTCTCAGACCCATTGTGCTCTCTTCCCCATGCTCTTGCTATATTTGAACAATTTGGCACTATTTCGGGTTACAAGTTAAATTTGCATAAAAGTGAATTACTTAGTATAAACTCTAAAGCTAGGAAGATTTCATTTACAAACTTTCCTTTCAAAGTTAAATTAGATTACGTGACTTACCTGGGGATCAAGGTCACTCGCAAATATAAGGATCTCTTTAGAAAGAACTTTACACCACTCTTTGAAAATACTAAATTAGACCTTCAAAGGTGGAATAATTTGCCACTATCATTAATAGGCCGTGTCAATTCTATAAAAATGAACATATTGCCCAAGTTCCTTTATTTATTTCAATGCATCCCATGTTATATCCCAAAGAAATATTTTGTGACACTAAATAAACATATTTCTGCGTTTATTTGGAATAGTAAATCCCCCAGAATACGGCAGGATTTTATGCAGAGACCTAGGCCTGTGGGCGGATTGGCGTTGCCAAATTTCCAGTCTTAATAATAATAATAATAATAATAAACTTTATTTGTATAGCACCTTCCTACAATGCCTTGCATTGACCAAGGTGCTTAACAGGATAAAAAGATGAATAAACTGGAACAATAAATCAATGAAAATAGAATAGGAAACAACAGCAATAAAAGAAGGCAATGGAAATAAAAAATGCTACATACTAAAATAACACTAAAATAACACAAGTAATAAAAGTTACACACTGAAAGCTTTTTTGAACAAGTGGAAATAAAAAGGCAATGGAAATAAAAAATGTTACATATTAAAATACCAAAAGTAATAAAAGTTACACACTGGAAGCTTATTTGAACAAGTGGAAATAAAAAAGGCAATGGAAATAAAAAATGCTACATATTAAAATACCAAAAGTAATAAAAGTTACACACTGAAAGCTTTTTTGAACAA
The DNA here is from genome assembly GCA_038048925.1 of Garcialebias charrua. Classification (NCBI taxonomy): domain Eukaryota; kingdom Metazoa; phylum Chordata; class Actinopteri; order Cyprinodontiformes; family Rivulidae; genus Garcialebias; species Garcialebias charrua. The sequence goes on from JBBPBX010010734.1 coordinate 11,249, forward strand.
GTGGGTCTTCAGTCTGGTTTTGAACAGAGTCAGATCAGAGGTGGCACGCAGCTCAAGGGGGAGACTGTTCCAGGCTTTAGGGCCGGCAACAGAAAATGACCGGTCTCCCCATTGTTTGTACCTTGAGCGAGGCACCTCCAGCAGGTGTTGACTGGCAGATCGTAAATCTCTGCCGGGCTGATGGGCTTTCAAAAGTTCTGAGATGTAGAGAGGTGCAAGTCCATTCAGAGCTTTGAAAACAAACAGGAGCAGCTTGAACTGTATCCTGAACTGAACCGGGAGCCAGTGTAGAGAGGACAGGACAGGAGTGATGTGTTCATATTTTCGTGTGTTGGTCAAAAAGCGCGCGGCAGAGTTCTGTACAAGCTGTAAACGGGAGATGGAGGATTGATTAATACCAACATACAAAGCATTACAATAGTCAAGTCTGGAGGTCACAAAGGCATGGATGGCCTTCTCCAGATCACCACGGCTGAGAAATGACTTTACTTTGGAGAGCAGTCGGAGCTGAAAGAAGCTGGTCTTGACAACAGAACTGATCTGTTTATCAAACTTTAAGTTGGAGTCAAGCTGCACTCCAAGATTTCTGACCACCGGGTTGAAATGGGGGAGGGGAAAACCAACACTGGGACTGGGAAGGATGTTGCTGGTGTCACCAGGAGCACTAAATAAAATGCATTCAGTTTTATCTGTGTTTAGGTGGAGGAAGTTTTGAGAGAGCCAGTGCTTAATGTCATTTAAGCAGTTGACAAGAGTGTTTGAACTGGGTGAGGGGTTGGGAGTCTTATTACTGGGCAGCAAATATACGAAACATGCTATATTGGATTAGTGACTTTCCTACAGAAACCCCGTCTTGGCTTCAGATTGAGTCGTCCAATTGTGGCAAGACCAGCTTACCTGCGTTATTGACCTCCGCTCTCCCTTTAGAAATATGTACCTATAAATGCAACCCTCTGCTTTATAACTCCCTGAGAATTTGGATACAGTGCAGGAAAAGATTTGGGCTACATTTTATGTCAATTAAAACTCCTATCTGCTCTAATCATATGTTCCCACCTTCTATGTCCGACTCTGCCTTTAAAATTTGGGAAAGAAATGGATTAAGTCAAGTTAAACACCTTTTCATTGATGGGACATTTGCTTCGTTTACACAACTTATGGAACGGTTTAATATCCCGCGTACACATTTTTTTCGATATTTGCAACTGCGACATTTTGTGAAAAATGGATGTCCCTCATTTCCTGAATTACCTGATGAGACAGCTCTAGATAAAATCATAGGTATTTTTTTTTTTTTCTTTCGGCTTCTCCCTTAGTTAGGGGTCACCACAGCGAACTAGTCGCATGAAGACTTGGCAATTGTTTTTACGCCGGATGCCCTTCCTGACACAACCACAGACCACCGGGCTACCACAGCTCTCTGTGTGGAGCAGAGAGCTGATATTTAGGGTTCCCGGGGGAGCAGATGGTGTGGGTTAAGGGCCTTGCTCAAGGGCCCAGAGTGGGGCAGATGAGGGTGGAGACAGGTGTGACCGTTTCACCTGTCCCACCCACATCTTTTTGCTGTTGTCGGTACCGGGGCTTGAACCGGCGATCTTCCGATCACAAGCTCACCTTCTTAACCTCTGCGCCACCACTCCCCATAAAATCATAGGTATAAACATTCATAAAAAGGGGGTAATTAAGGAGATCTACACTATACTGTTGGATCTACAATCTCCTTCTCTTTCTATCATTAAATCACATTGGGAAAGAGATCTTACAGTTACATTAACGGATGAGCTCTGGCAATCTATTCTTCACAGGGTACACTCCTCTTCTATATGCGCTAGACATGGACTCCTTCAGTTCAAGATCTTGCATCGATTGCATATCTCTAAAGAAAAGCTAGCTAGGTTCTGTCCAGGGACTGATCCTTTGTGTAACCGATGCAGGTCAGAAGTTGGTTCCCTTATTCATACTTTCTGGGAGTGTTCAAAACTTCATACATATTGGACATCTATATTCAATACACTCTCAGAAATATACAATGTTAAAATTTGCCCTTCTGCTCTAACTGCAATTTTTGGAGTCATGACTCCGAATACTTTACTTTCCAAGCATAATTCAAATGCAGTAGCTTTTGCTACGTTGATTGCGAGACGTCTTATACTTTTGAGGTGGAAACAGGAGGCTCCTCCTACACATGAACAGTGGCTTGCAGAGCTTATGAGGTTTTTGCATTTAGAGAAGATGAGGTGTACACTGGCAGGTTCAACTGCTAAATTTGTCAAGACATGGCAGCCATTTTTACAATACATGGAAACATTCAGGATGGGTACACCATCGTAACCAAACAGCTGCTATATTTCTTTAGTTAGCTGTAAAGTGAACAGATTTTTGCATCTTCATTTGTTATCAAATTGAGATTTTTTATTTTTATTTTTTATTATTATTTTTATTATGTGTGTTTTGAAAAGGTTTTATTTTGTATGTGATTTTTACTTTTTGTTTTATATGGGGGTTTTTGTATATTAAAATGGACATCGTTTTATAAAACTCGAATGTTGTAAATAATGTGATGTGAAAATTGATAAATAAAGTATAAAAAAAAATTTAATTTGCGATTCCTATGTTCGATGCTAGTCCGCCGACCAGTAATAGCCGCCAACACCGAAGAAGAATTTGCCGCCGAAAACCAACGAAGAAAAATCCACCGGAAGTGTGCATCCGCGATCGAAAGCATGGCTTAACTTTAATAAAATGACCAGTCAGGTCAGTGCAGCACTTGCAATAATTTTCTATCATGCAAAGGAAGGTGGAGAAGTAAAATAGTGTACCGTCTTTGACGCGTTCCACCGGAATATTTTCGCTTCGTGTCCGACTGGAAGTACAGAGTGGTCCGTCTTCAAAACACTCCGCCGGACTTTTCGCTTTCTCTTCGGCTCCATCAGGTAAATAAACTAACGTTAGCTCGTATTTTTTTTTTCTTAGACAAACGACCTGAAATGGCTTCACGGTGTTCACCAGTGTCCAAGAAGGTAAATACGTCAGTGTAACTGAATGAAGAGTGCCACAGAACAGTTACAGCATATGTGGTAAAAAGGTTGCATCCCTTTTCAGATGTGGATTCAACTCCTGCCTAGGATTGCACTTACATTGCACTCAGACACATTACTACTATGGTCTATAGTTAAGCAAATCCAACACTTATTAACATTCTTAATCCATTTAAAGTTATCTCAGTGTCTTTTAGAATATTTTAATGTCTCTAGTTTTCATTACTATATAATTTCTGTTTATGTTCTCTTTCATTCCATTATGAGTGAATGTCAAAGTTTGAAGAATTATTGAATAGGTTAGTTGTTAGGCAATAACAACAGAGCTAATAATTGCACACATTCTCAATCTTAAAAATGATTTAATAATCTCTTTTTACTGATAATACTGATGAACCTGTTGTTTGTTTGCTGCAGTCTGTCCAGAAAGTCTCCACTGGAGGAGCTTTTTGCTGAAGAAGAGGCACAGAACATAGTGTCACAGCTTCATGTCCATGAAGAAACAAATGGAGAGAAGGCTACAGATTTACCAGGACATTCCACCAGCCATTCTGTCTGAGGATCCTGCTGCTGATGGTGGAACCAGGTTAGCCCATCAGTGGGAGCTCAGTAACATGACTGCAGCATCAGACACTGGACATGTGGAAATGTGTTTCCATGAGGTTTTAAAACATAAAGCTCTCTTGTAAAAGTGTACCCCTGCGAAAAGAAAACTCATAACATATTGAAGTTCATAAGTTTGATATTTATGTACTGGTTGAAAATAGACCTGTGAGGAATTCATAGTAAATTTAACAAAAAGGAAAAAGTTCATATAATTAAAATTCAAACAGAAGTTCAAATTATTTCGTCCTGAAAGAACTCTGGCTAACTACTGTAGCTCTTTTACAACATAATGGAGTTAAACTCAAAGTAGTCTCCTCAGATGAATAGTGTTAACATTATTTTTATATTAAAGTTTCTGTTAACTTATTATTTTTATATTTGATTGTTTCTGTTCAGTGCCCTGAGACAACTTGTGACTTGGAGCTATACAGTATAAATAAACTGAACTGAATTGACATGTCTTTTTTTTTAACACCGCCTACAAAAAGAATCGGAATCGAGAATAGAAAAGAATCGGAATAGAAATGAAGAATCAGAACCGGAATCGCTCAAATTCAAACTATACCCAACCCTACTGGTGCCCATGTCCAACAGTCATTGTGTGAGAGGCGGGGGTGGTTTTCAGTCCATCACAGGGACACAGAGAGACAACTGAGACAAACAACAACAACAATCTCACTTAGGGACAAATTAGACAAGGGTCACTAACATGGTGCCCACGGGCACCCGGGTGCCCCCAAGGACCATTTGCGGTGCCCCCGGACCTGTTCTAAAAATAGCACAACTCACTACTAAGCTGCATTTAAAATTTCATTTTATTCAGTTGTTATTCTTTTTTTGTATTTATATATATTTTAAAATGTCTATCTTAAAAATATGTTATTAAAAATATGTTTATTATACATTTTTTTCAATTTACACTTTGTTATTTCCAAAGAGTTTATCAAACTGGTGCCCTTTGTATGACTCCGTACCCACAAAGTAGCTCTCAGTTTCGAAAAGATTGGTGACCCCTGAATTAGAGTTACCACTTAGCCTAACGTGCATGTTTTTGGTCTGTGGGAGGAAACTGGAGTACCTGGAGAAAACCCACGCAGCACGGAGAGAACGTGCAAACTCCACCAAGAAAGGACCCCGGGCGGGATTCAATCCGGCAACTTTCTTGCTGAGAGGCAGCAGCTCTACCAACTGCACCACTGTGCCACCCCCATTGAAAATAAAATTCTAAATTTAATTGAAACACATTTAGTATTTTTTTTAGAACTGTGTATAATCTTTGGGATTTTTATCAGGTAAATTACACTTGTGTCATTTAAAGCAAAAATCAAGTGCTTAAAATATTTGAAGATCTTAGTGATAGTTTCAGTTAAGAGGAATAAGAGTAACGTTCAAAAATAAATAAAAAGTGAATTACATAAATTGATTTTTCAAGTATAAAATATTCCTTGCTTTTACTAATCCAAAAAAAAAAGAAAAAAGATTGAAATATAATAATCGTGGTCTTCATTTTAATGCCACCTACAACCGATTACCTAAAAGGCCCTGACAGTTTGCCAATGGCTTTGGATTCTAGAGAGCCTGAATTCTAATAAGAAACACCAGAGTGAGTAGTCTGTTGAAAACCTTATCTGTGTGGTGTCCCATCTCCTTAAAAAAATGTAGTCTATTGTATTTTTTGGAAAGCAGTGTTGCCATCTCTTCTTTTCATTGTACAGGACTATTTGGCATGTTTTCAAATACCCAGCATTCCTTTCCATTGGAGAGTAAAGGTTAATTACAGCCTCTTCTTCGTACTACGGTTTTACAGGGAGCATCTGATTGTCTGACCTGCGAAGTATGCAGTGAGCCAGGAGATAGGAGCACATTGCGTCTTATAATTAGTGGCTATTTTTTTAACGTTAAAGTGAGCAGATATCCCAGTTCACCAGGAGACAGCCAATTAACTCTGTCTTTTTCTTTCTGTAATGGAATACTCAGCTTCTGAAGTAGTGATTTGCTTTTACTAAGACTGTCAACTTTGTTTAATGCTGTCATTCACCTTTCAAAAGTTCAGACTTGTGCACTTTACATCATAGACAAAAAAAAATGTATTACCGTATTCTCCGGCCTATAAGTCGCACCAGTCCAATTATGTTCAATGAAGTGGAAAAATCCATGTATAAGTTGCACCGGCCTATAAGTCGCACCTCACGGCACAAAACGAGCATGCGCAGCAACAACAGACCTGCAGTGCAGCAAACAGACCTGCATCTCTTTGATCTTTAAAGATAAACACATAAAAAATATTTTTGTTAGCTGACATTACAGTAAAAGTGTGTCTCAGTTTAACTTTTCTTGATAAATGCACTTTGACGGTTAAACACCGTTAAATTAAGTGACCATTTTTTGACCAAAGTGGGGAAAAAAAAGAAAAATCCATGTATAAGTCGCACCGGCCTATAAGTCTCAGGGCTTGGAAATGTAGGCAAAAAGGTGTGACTTATAGGCCGGAGAATACGGTACATTGTTTTAGAAGTGTTGATGAAAGTTTCAATAAATCTCAGATTATCAAGGTTTGTTTCCAGTTTTTTGGGAGGATTGGGGATCTGATGGTGCAAAGAGAACAATCTTCACATGAATGTGAAGAAGACAAAGGAGATGATTGTGGACTTCAGAAGGAACAAACACACCCATGCCCCACTGGTAATAGGTGGGTCTGCAGTGGAAGTGGTCTCCAGCTACAAATACCTGGGTGTACACCTGAATGATAACCTCAGCTGGAGCAACAACACCACCAGCCTGATCAAGAAAGGTCATCAGAGACTCTACTTCCTCAGACGGCTGAGACGAGCCGGTCTGAGCAGCCCAGTTCTCACCTCGTTCTACAGGTGTGCAGTGGAGAGCATCCTGTGCTCCAGCATCAACGTGTGGCATGGAGGCTGCACAGTTGAAGAAAGAAAAGCTCTGCAGAGAGTGGTGAAGGCTGCACAGAAGTCTGTTGGAGTCAGTCTCCCCACCATCACAGACATTTACACCTCTAGATGCAGGAAAAGAGCCACCTGTATCATGAAAGACCTCACTCATCCAGCACACTCACTCTTTGCCCCACTCCCCTCAGGACGGAGGTTGAGGAGCATCAAGTGTAGAACCACTAGACTGAGGAACAGCTTCTACCCTGAGGCTGTTAGACTCATGAATAAATAAAAATAAAATTAAAATAAACACTGCAAAATATCACATCATGGTGATGCTGATATGTTTTCTTGTTGCTGTGTTCATCTGTGACCATCTGTGACCATCTGCTCATACAAACTCATGTTCGTGCTGCTGTTTATTCCCACTATATTAGGCTTAGTGTATTACTAGTTGATGTTTTTCTTAGTTAGTTCTCGATGTTATTACTGTTTTTCTCTTTCATTTGTTGTTGGATGTAACTGGGACCTCGTGTACATAATCTCGTTTTCATCTCATGTACCACATGCGGTGCAAATGACAATAAAGACTCTCTGACTCTGACTCTGACTCTGACTCTGACTCTGATGTTATTCTTTAAAAAATTACCAGCTGAGTCAGCTTTCATAAAAATGCATCATTTAGAATTTGGCACCAAAAACAGTGTTGTAGCTTGCATCTGAACCTATCTATCATTGTTAATATAGCCTTTAAAACTTTATTCTGAACTGAGTATATAAAAATAAATATCATACAGATATTCATACCACTCATATTATTTTCATGAAAAACTTTGGTAGACTTTGTTGCGTAGAAGGCACTGAAGAGTGAAAAACAGTCAAAATCGTTGGCTGGCAAACCTGCTTTATTTTTCTTTTTAATGTAACATTTGTCCTATTTGGTCAAGAGCAAATGTATTTTCTTTTTAATGTAACATTTGTCCTATTTGGTCAAGAGCAAATGTTAAATTTGACCTAATATATTACATCCATCTATCTTTACCCACTTCTTCCTTTCAGGGTTGTGTGGGCCCATATCCAGCAGTCACTGTGCATGAAGTGAGGGACACCTAGACAGGTCTCCAGTCCATCACAGTGTCACATAGAGACAAACAAACAATCACTCTCTCACTCATACCAAGCTACACTTTAGAGTTATCAATCAGCCTAACATGCATGTTTTTGGTTTGTGGGAGGAAATCAGAGAAAACCCAAGAGAGAGAGAGTGAGCATGCAAACTCCACCTCGTTCAGGATTTGATCCAGCAACCTTCTCACTGGGTCAGTAGCTCTATCAACTGTTCCACTGTGACACCACAGTCTGATGATGTTCTATGAAATTAAAACAAAGTATGTGCTGTAAAAGACCAAAACATGGCAATGAATAAACAAGAAAACGGTCAAAAAATTACCATGACCATTACAGGAGGAGGAGGAGAAGTTGCGGCTCCTCACAGACTGTGGTCTGTTGTTAAGAAATCTGAAGGTTATGCACCATAACCCATGTTCCCTGGAGGAAGGGAACAAGGTGCAACAACATGACTATGGGAATTGCGCCACTGCGCGGTTCACCTGAAGCAATACAATCATGCCTTTTAAGTAAGCGTCAGCAAGGGGACTCCGCCCTCCTTGCATAAAAGACGGTGACGCGCAACATACGTCCTCTACATGCACTTCACCGAGCTTATGCATTGGAAGGGCAAACATGTGTTTTACCTTGTTCCCTTCCTTCAGGGAACATGGGTTATGGTGCATAACCTTCAGTTCCCTTTCAGTCAGTCCACTGCGGTGCAACATGACTATGAGAAAATACAATCATGCCCTGGAATTAGGGATGTCCCGATCAGGTTTTTCTGACCCCGAGTCAGAGGCCGAGTCCTTTAATTTGAGGAATTGGCCGATACCGAGTCCCGATCCGATACTTCTAAAATACATTTTTAAAATGAAGGAAAAAAAAGAAACAGATCCAGATGTCCCTTAATTTTTATTTTATTTACCTTAACATTTAACAGAGTACTTCTGTGAGGTAGATTGAACAAATCAAGTACCGTATTCTCCGGTGTATAATACGCACTTTTATTGCTCATTTGAATATCCTGCGTATTATACACCAAAGCGTATTATCTATGGATTTTTTCCCATATTTTTAGACCCATTTTTAGCTCTGATTCCCCGTTTTTCATTTTGGCCAAAAATGGTGCAGTACCAGTTTTGGCCGCTATGGGCGCTAATGCACCCTGTAGTCTGTTTATTCAAACTGTTTAAATTCATGCTGAATAGCAAATGTTATTCCAAAATGTTATTCATGAAGGATTTCTCTTCTCAAACCTGCAGTGAAGATTCAGTTACACTGTTTATCTCATTTTAGTTTGAGCTCAGGACAATCTCCTCAGAAGATACTTTTGTTTTTGTCCTAATTAATATTCAGATGAACAACATCTGTTTTTGCTATTATCATTAACATAGGTCCCATATGTGATGCTTTAATGACGTTGTTTTAACCAAACCAACAGGTTAACAGTGTTGTGTGTAGTGTTAAGATCAGTTTTTATCATAAAATGCTGACATCTGAAACTAACACTTTATCTTTCTGACAATTTGTAATGTTTGATTCAAATTAAAAGTAATAAAAGTATTACTGTCCCTTCAGGAATAACTCCCAAAAAGTTCATTACTGAGAGCGATCAGAGAAGTGTTTCTGAGGTCACGGTTGTATCACTAGTTTCAATGGGTTTGGCGCCATCTAGTGGCCATAAAAAAGACTGTCACGGCAGCGCGTATTATACACCGAAGCGTATTATCTAAGGGTTTTTCTGATTTATTTCCAAAAATATGACAAAGCGTATTATACACCGGAGCGTATTATACACCGACGAATACGGTAATAAGATTTAAAAAAAATATATAATCTTCACATTGAAGTTTAGTAGTGCAACAGTATGAAATAAAAATGTCTAATTTAAAATAAGCAGCTCAACTTAAAATACTCAGCAGGCATGTAAACAAATAAACTTAAAGTGCCAGTCTTATAAAATAAGGCTGTGAGGTAGCTTGAACAATCAAGTAAGAAATAAATTCTTCACAATAAAGTTTAGTGCAACAGTATGAAATAAAAATGTCTAAAATAAGCAGCTCAACTTAAAATACTCAGCAGGCATGTAAACAAATAAACTTAAAGTGTCAGTCTTATAAAATAAGGCTGTGAGGTAGCTTGAACAATCAAGTAAGAAATAAATTCTTCACAATAAAGTTTAGTGCAACAGTATGAAATAAAAATGTCTAATTTAAAATAAGCAGCTCAACTTAAAATACTGAGCAGGCATGTAAACAAATAAGAAACTTAAAGTGTCAGTTTTATAAAATAAGGCTAACATGCTTTTCTGAACAGCACTCTTTAACTCTCCTCCTGTGGCTTCACAGAAGGAAGTGTATGTTTTTCTTTATGAAAACCAGCATCTCCACCTTTTCAGGTTTGAGTCTGTTCCTGTGCTCATCAAGGATAATAGCAACAGCACTGAACAAGCCTCTCACTGTCCACAGAGCTACAAGGAGCACATAGGTACTGGGTTGCAACAGCAGCCATGGAGGGGAACTGATCAGCATGTTCTTTCCAGTACTGAAGTGGGTTGCTTTTCTTAAGGGCGAGATACACTCGAGCGTCCTCACGATACGCCAATACGCAGCGTACGTACGCCCCGTACGCAGCGTAGCCCCGCGTAGCCCCTCAGGGCAAGTACGCGCAAAGGTATTTTTTTACTACGCATACGCGATCCGCGTGCGCGATACGCGGTGTCTGACCTAAACTTCCCCGGCGCCGGACTGTTTAAATTCCCCTTCTTTATCGCTGATCGGGCCTTTTCTTTTGTTTTTTTGCCTAAAGTCAAGTAACCGCTTCTTCCTCCGTTCACTCGATGAATGAAATGAATGAATTCAGGTCCTACCTGGGTGCGCGATGTTTTATATATTCCCTGGTGGGCTGTGGTGGGCTGTGGGCTGCAGGAAAAGCACTCCGTGCTCAGCTGCTCATATTACAACAAGGAGAACGCGAGCGTTTGGAGCGAAAAACTAGCGGAAGTGACGATCGGAAGTGACGGTACGGAGGAAATGACGTTAGAATTTGGAGCGAAAACACGAGAATCTACGCGAGAACGAAAGCCGAGTGTAGCAGCGGCTCCGTATACGCGCGTATACGTCCGTATACGCGCGTATACGGAGTCTGCTTCAGTGTATCTCGGGCTTTAGGGGTGGTTTGCTCTGAGAGGAAGGTCTGTACCTGTACTTCTGCTGATGTGCTACTCACGGAACGGGCCTGTGACTGCCTCTCTTGTAAGATTTCCTCAAAGGTGCTGTCCAGGCTGCTGCTTGCTTCACTCCGTGGTGCCTTGCTTACTGGCTCTGCTGCAGTCCCTCCTTCCTCTAGCACTGGTGCACTGGTGGCTCTCGTTGCCACCTCCTGGATGAGGTGTTCCTTTGCAAGTGTCATGTTGGCTGACTTTGTGAAGAAACTAAAAATACACAAAAATAACACACTTTTAAAAACAACATAGGACAAGAGATGCCACATAGCACAGCTCCTCAGTTAGGTCACTGCCTTGATTAATAAACAATTAAAAATCTAACCATGGAACCAGATGTTAACAAAAAGGGAAATAAACAAATAAATTGGCTTAATATTGGCGTTGGCTGGTAATGATTTGACTTTATATAAACTTAATGTACAAAAGCTGCATTGTAATTTTACTGTACTTGCCGATCTTTGTATCTGGGATCTATAAGAGTGGCGATGTAGAAGAGTGGCTCAGTTTCAACATCAGCAAAGCGCTTTTCGACTGCCTCAAGAAGAGTCCTCTTCATGGTCTTGATTCCCTGCTCCTCATCCTCCTCCCGAGACAGAATACGTTTGAGGACTAATGAATGAATGAATGGTTAGTTTCAAACAATATCAATAATTGTTACAATATAAATAAAAATACAAATGACCTGTTATGGCAGGGATCACATCAGCTGCACTTGCAGTCTCTCTGCTCACATCCCTGGTCAGCTGTTCAAAGGGGGCAAGCACATCAGCTGTCTTCTTCATCAATTCCCACTGACTGGCTGTCAGTGTTGCTGGTAAAGTGCGCTCAGCTGCAAAGACACTCAGAGCCCGTTTTTGTTCTAGTAGGCTCTGCAACATGTAGAGACTGCTATTCCATCTCGTCTGAATATGAAAAGAGCAGAAGTGAAGTACAGTATTAGCAACCTATGAGTGTATGACAATAAATAAGAGGGGTGGGATAATGTTATGAGAGGGATCTCACCTTCACGTCTTGTTGAAGGCGCTTCATATCCATTTTCAGGTCCATCTGGATGTCTTCAAGGCGAGAGTAGGCCAGTGGTGAGTGTTTGAAATGGCCTACAATCTTCCTCGCGTTGGCCAGGGTGTCTGCCACACTGCGCTGGGAAAGCAGGCCCTCATGCACGCAGAGTTGGCAAGAATGTGCGACACAACCCACACTCCACACTCCCACTCCCATACTCCCCATAGCTTTCTTCATATTTGCAGCGTTGTCACGCAAAATGACGTGGACCCGTTGCTTATCGATTTTCCAGTTGTTTAGCATCTTTTCCATCTCCTGTTGGATTCGCTCTGTTGTGTGGGATCCACAAAACTCCTGTGCATGCAGGGTCACACGACGTAAAACAAAACTAGAGTCAATCCATTGTGCTGTGAGGCTTAGTAGTGACATGGGAGACACAGACAAACTCCAGATGTCTGTGGTAAATGAAACATGGGGCACGTCTGTGTAACAATGTAGGGGCGGTAAGGTATTTAAACACTTACTGGGCCACCATTATTGTAATGATATAGGAGTTATTGGTCAGTTTACTGACTTACCTATATTTTTAGATGCGCAGGTCTGAGCAGAGTTTATCTGCACAAACCTTTCACCAATTCGCGAGTTCACCCTTTTTCCGATATTAAATTGCTTTAACTGTGATTAGCCAGAAATGTAACTTCACAAGAGACTTCAATTTATGTTGGTCTACCAGAAAATAGACCTTTTATTGAAATTATCATGAAAGTACATTAAACATTTGTATCGATATTAGCTCTGATTTAATAACTACGTTGACAAGAATTCAAATTAAAATCAAACAGACAGTTAGGAACTTTTCTGTTGGCACATTACTTAACAGATTAATAGCTTATGAAAAATAAGAAATAGGAGGAAGAAGATAAGTGAAAGCTAAGTTAACTGAAGTTAATTATTTTGGAGCAACCAAGGTGGCAGCCTTCCCATACAGGTCTCAGCTGGGCTTCTCACACGTTCAGAACACATCAACGCCTCGTTACCTGTTGACGGTACGTCTTGGAGATAAGAGTTGAAGTTTGTGGACACTAACGGACTGTGTTGTCCAGTTCACGTCCAGATGGCTTCCGCGTGTGTGAGCTGATTCAGACGAGCAAGAAGACGCTTCTCCTGGCAGGAACGGAGCCAAGCGCACTGACTGATTTTCAAAATAAACTTCAGAAAACAAATTCTTTCAGAAATGAGTGAAGGACTCACAGTAAGGCTTTACTGTGATTCCAGCTGAAACATGGGTCTAGTTGACACAATGACCGGGACGTTTTCAGCTTTTCCAGAGGAGCAAACCAGTAGTTAGAAACTTTTCTCCTCGACCACTAGTGAAAATGCAGGAAGTGTCCAGTTATATGGGAGGCGGGGTCTCCCCACCTCCTCAATAACTATTGGCTGGTTTAACAAAATAAGAGATGGATATTTCATCTGATAGGCAGAACTGTCTCTGACGGACAACAGGAAAACTGTTTACAGAATCTGCCAGATGGCCTGCTTGTGAGCACAGAGAATATTATGGCTAACTTTCACAGACAAAACAGAGAAGGAAGTTGCACAACCTTTACGTCCCAAATTCAGAACCTGCTTTGTTCTGCAGAAATAAAAACCAGCAGAAGGTCAAACTCATGCAAGTAACAGATCATCATTAAATGACAAAATATACTGTAGATCAATTCTGAATTAACACACATTAAAGAGAAAGTTCAATCTGATTAATTAGTGTCCATTAATTCAAAATAATTGTAAAAATAATAGTGTCACTTGTTTCCTTGAGAGCTTCAAGAAAGTGTAACACTTAGAGTTTCAAAGAGATGCAGAGAGGTGTACTTGAAGGTCAAGCCTAAAATATCAGAGATGAGGTGTTCCACTACAGTCCCCCTTTTTGGAAATCATCGCCTGTCCTTGGAGATGAGTTCCAACACGAAAGGATACCACCGAATGTCTCTGACCTCTATGTAATCCAGCAAGTGGAAAAAAAAAAAAAAAGTTCAAAATTATACTCCCATAATGTTTTTGGAAATTCCATACTGTTCGTAGGTAATCCCATTGCGGTAAGCTTTCAATCCTTTGGAAAACATAGTCTGTTAACCCATGGAAAACTGAGTCTGTGATCCCTTGGAAACAAAGTCTTATAATCCACAACGGTACTTCCACAACGATGGGGGTTAGTGATTTCATCAGCAAGAATGGATTTTAATCAGCATGTAGAGGGGATCCCTCGATTGAAGCAGAGGAGGCGGCCCTTGGATGAAGGTTGAAGACCAACGTTGGATCAGCAGGTCCCCACATCGAAGGTTGCAGGCTGGATGGCTTCCAGTCGGTGCCACCCTGGTTCAATGTGTCATGCAATTATGTGGTTTTAGGTGGGCTTATGATTGGGATTTTACATTAGGCCCTACCTATATGCACCTGGTATGTAAGCTATCATGGATTAGATCAGCTACAATTACCAATTAAGGGGTGGATCAATGCTGTAAAAATCAGATATAGGGATCTATACCTATAGAAATGTGGAGGGCTTCTGTAACGAAGGCCTCTTCTTTCAAACTATTCCTCCATTCATTATTTAGTTTAGGTTAAACTAAAATAAAAAAAATGAAATCTAGTTTGGTCTAAATGTCTGTTGTCTTTTAGACGAACGACGCAAGATTTGGTATTCCCTATAAATTTTGAAGTCTATGGCGAGACTCATCAAAATGAATAGATCTAGAATAGAAACGATCGAATCGGTTCTACCTAAATGATTGGGAGATCAGTGTAGATTATAGTACCTTAAGTAGTATTGATCTACAATGACTCTTCAAAGATTGAGATCTTTAACAAAATGAACAGCATGTTGGCATAGTTAAATCCATTTAAGTCTTCAACTAACATTAATCAAAACCTCTTTTGGCTGGGAGTGTTCAGAAAACAATAACAACTTCAATAACAACAAAAGTAGCAATTAAGCAACTAAAAACAACGTTTCACTACAACAAACTCACTCTGGTCGTCAGATTCCAACGTGTCACACACAAGAAAAACAGTTCTTAGCTTTATAACCGATGTCAATTAAATCCTGCAGATTTAAACGGTTGTTAAGGTTAGTTTTTGTTGTGGGTTTTATGCTTAGCGTTTCTAAGTTCTAGTTGGAACGGTTTCTTTTCGCAACTAGTATAGTTTAAACTGTTTAGTTTATTTACTATCCTGTGCTTGGACGACCTTATTTTCCCATGAAGTCTGTGAGTTTGCGAGATCTTTGTCGTTTGTGGGGTTATTGAAATCTTTGTCCTTGACATGGGCATGACCTAACATCACCCCCCTGTGGTCATGGGGGACCACGCGCACAGGTGTGGACGTCCGTCCATGGGCACGAGTTAGGATGCCTTTGTTTAGTTTAGGCTGTTTGCGCAGCTTAGAGTAGACAGTACACAGGAACCTCTTGGGTTTCGGCCAACGTATCTCTGTACGTTTACCTCTTTCTGCGTAATTCAGGTGTGTCACAACTGTCAGCGCCGTCGCAGGCGTGTCTCTGTCGTTGTGATGTATATCTTCCCACTTCATGACTGAAGAGGTGCTCTTTGAGTCCGTAAGAACTGTCATCTCTGAGTAGTTCTAGATTCAAAAGCTCTTGAACCAAGGTTTCATTGAAAGCTTGGCTGATGACTGAATTACCTGTCCCAGAGGACAGCACAGCCTTTTCGGTGGGTGATCCTTGGATCTCTACACCGTCCTCTACCTGTGGTAGGAAGTATGAGTTTGCCCCCCTTTTGTTTGAGGAGGGGTCCTCAAAATCTGTAACAAAGATGTCCAAGTGACTGTCAGCATGTTGTAGACTGTCACTTCGTGGGCTCAGATGTCCTTGAACCAAGACTTCACTGAAAGCTTGGCTGTTTGCCGAATTACCTGTCCCACAGGACAGTACAGCGTCATCGGTGTGGGATCCTTGGATCTCCACACCTTCTTCTACCGGTGGTAGGTAGTGCTCAGTGAGTGCTGAAGGTGTCAGCTCGCAGAGGAGGTTCTCGTGTTAGGCTAGAGTCTGGTCCACCTGTTGAGTCTCCTCTGTCTCACCTGTATATGAAGGTTCACTTACCAGGCTTGTGGTCTCGGTTGGGGATTCCTTTGTGACCTCAGCGGTACCTGCTGTTAGACAGTCAGTGTCCTGACCTTGGGGAGGCACCTCGATTGGCAGTGGACTGCTCACTGTGGCCCACATTGTCTGACTGCCATAATCTATAATCGCTTCAAAGCGATTTATAAAATCTTGGCCGACCAGAAATGGGAAGGAGTCCACCGTAGACACATGTACCGGATGGCAAATTGTCGTCTCGCCAATCTGCATGTGAACCATGGCAATAGCTGTCAGGGTTGTACCCATTTCTGAGAGTCCTCGCAACTCTATAGCACATTCTGTCAGGGGTATTTCTTTGTCAACACTGTTAGCGGCGGTCCGTAGCCTCTCAAACAGCTCGGCTGACATGATAGTCACGTCTGAGCCGCTATCCAGGAGTGCTTCTCGCGCGAAGACCCCTTCCAGTCTGAGTGGCAGGTAAGCTTTCTTAGCATGCTCCATTCTCATAAATTTACACAGAAACCTTCTAGGTTTAAGCACACGCTTCTGTGTACGTGTAACTCTGTCTGTGTAATCTTCGTCACTGTCAGCATCATGATGGCTGTCTGCCTCATGACCTTCGGGACGTTGAACATCAGCAATTTGTTTGCTGTCAGCATCTTTGTCAGTGTTGACGATGTGGTCAACTGTGTGCACTGAGTAGTTGCAAAAGGCAGTGATGCGCGTCGTTGCACCAGGTTTAACAACATTGTTTGTGCTATCGTCAAGGACAACGTCACACGTTGTGTCAGCTTGGTCAACCACTGTAACATTCAAATCATTTGACAAACAACTCACAACCTCAGTCACATCCACGCGCGGAGGCGCCGTTTCCATAATCTGGAGCATGTGTGACTCTTTGCATGTCTCAAACTGTGCAGTTTGAGGGGCAGGGGCAGGAGGGCCGCTTCTCGGGGGTACATGTCGGGACAGACCATTTTTCAAAGGGTCACGGCTCCCAGACATCAACTTCTCTCGAAGTTCACCCACTGTGAGACCTAGGTCAAAACCTTCTTGGTTCGATCTGAACCATCTTGGTTCACCTAGAGAGCGAACACCTGCCTTTTGTGGTTCATTGCTCATCTCAGGGTTTTCAACCTGAGGTGAAAGAGGAGCAGAACTCCCTGTGAACCGATCAGAGTCACTGTTCCAGCTGGACACAATCTGTGGTTTGTTATCATGACAAACCTGTTTACTTTCGCACTCTGTAAGAGAGGGAACCTATTCTATTTCCTGCGAGTGGGATGTGACCTTTTGACCTGGGCACACCACTGAGGGTGTTTTTCGTCGTTCGAGCATGTCAAAAAATTCCATAGCACATTGTTTAATTTCTGCCATGGTACTCTCTTTGCAATTAACATTGAAGCGAACACATTTCATTATGAAAGGTATTAGATTCAAAGTGAAACGACTTTTAAACAGGTAATCTTCCTCAATTCCAGGGACAGTTTTGTCCCCTGTGTAAGCAGAGAGGAGCCTGTCGTAAAACACCAGGGGATGTTCACCTGGTTCCTGAAGGACATTCTTTGTAGCTAAGTACCTATCAAATGATGAAACAAGCCCACAATTGGTTGACGCACCTGCTAGAACGTCCATCTTTGTACTGATTTCCTGTGAAAAATCAAGTAAAGTGGGTCTCATTTCATAGTGTGCAGTCTCACCATGTGATGCCTGCGGCAGTTAACATGGAGTCCAAGATGTGAAATCAAATAAAAATCAGTGATCTTTATTAATATGTCGACCTGTGACAAGAACAACACGTCGGCTATCTTTGTGTGATTTCTGTGAAAATCAAGACAAAAGATGCCTCAACTGTGTTATTTTAAACATGCAGTTTAAAATAAACAGGGACAGACAGCTTGTTTTGCACAGAATATATGATAAAAGTGTCAAGTTTCATCAAAAAGCAGACATGTCTGTATTAAATCTGTATAACTGTTCTGCCATCAACATTTGATTATATGTGAAAATCAAATGAAAGGGTGCTGTGTCCTCAACATTTCAAAATGTACTCTATTCAAAAACAGGAAAGTTGAAATGTTAGAATTGCATCAAACTGTATTCTTAGATGCGACCAGCAGATGGGGGCACAGCGCTGGAAATGAGTTTATCACAACGACTGTAATTCTCTTTCTGACCGCTATAGTGGCGCAGTTGTCACCCGTGAGCGCAGCCGTGAGCTGCTAAACATTCACAGACGTCTAACAACGGGTCAAAAGCATCAATCAGAAATATCCAGAGCCCTTACGTGACAAAACTCTAGAACCCCAGTCTTATAATAGACAAGTCGATGTGAGTAACATCGTTTAGGACAGGTAAAGTGATTCTTTAAACTGCGTTTAAAAGAAAGTGGTCAGACCCATAAAGCAGTTGCAGCTCCCGGTGTCACGTGACCTGGTCACATGGCGATCGGCAGACTCAGAGCAACTGACTCAATCCACCCATTAAAATCTCAAAAACACTGCGATGAAACAGTCTTGTCAGAGATAGTAACGGACAACAAGCCTGAACTTGTCTGGGACAAACAGCTGAAGTGAAAGTTGACAAGGAGTGAGCTCCTCACCCCCCTTTAGCGTCAACACCTACAGCGTAATCGACCAATCACAGCGAAGACAGAACTGTAGTTCTAAAACCTAAGTGTTCATGGGAAATTGAGTCTTCTAAACCTAACGCCACCCACGTGTGACGTGCCGTTCGAGCGGTGCGTTCACGGACCTGCGGTCACCGAACGTTAGCGTGGAACGGACTTTTCAACGTTCTAAAACAGTCACAAATATCGCAAAACATCGCGGTTAAGCCAGTCTTCGACGATATCACGTGCATAGAACCCAAACAACACAGATAAACTGTCAGAAATGTGTGCAAAAATGAATCTGACAACCACAGTCTACAGAACCAACTTTTATGAACACGACACACAATGGACCAATCACAGCGCTTGTGTAGCCGAATGTCTCGGTACCGCTAACGTGTTAGCTCGACCCAAAGTTCTGGACACTCCATCACAAAATAAACGTAGAATACACCACAGAAAATACTGCTAACGAGCCCAACCACATTCAGGCTAACTCCCACGCCATCCAGAGAAGGCAATACGTCTTAACTGTTTAAACAACGGACTTTACGTCTATCGGAACCGTGCGGTCCAAAACTGAGTGGGCTTACCCGAACCTCAGCCAACAACACGTTGTAACAGATTAGGTAAAATGGAGCATCAAATGAGTGAAACAGACCTTCAACAGCAATCCACAGAAGTAATAAAATGAATCAGTGGTGACACGGCGGTCACAACAATGAAAAATGCATGCAGCCTCGCGACACGTAATGAAACGTCTCACAAACACAAACATTCATTCATCCACAGCTTCAAGCATACGTTGAAATGTGAAAGAAAAGATAATTCTAACGGGAAATGCACCAGACAATGCCACGATTAGCAATCTCTGACACCCACCAGCCAAAACTATTCTATAAGTCCAAAACAGGATACAGAACTATGCCAACAAACACCGTGACAATAAGCTACACAAAACAACTTAATAATCGTCTCAGGAACGCGGACGAGCCACCATTATATGTAACAATGTAGGGGCGGTAAGGTATTTAAACACTTACTGGGCCACCATTATTGTAATGATATAGGAGTTATTGGTCAGTTTACTGACTTACCTATATTTTTAGATGCGCAGGTCTGAGCAGAGTTTATCTGCACAAACCTTTCACCAATTTGCGAGTTCACCCTTTTTCCGATATTAAATTGCTTTAACTGTGATTAGCCAGAAATGTAACTTCACAAGAGACTTCAATTTATGTTGGTCTACCAGAAAATAGACCTTTTATTGAAATTATCATGAAAGTACATTAAACATTTGTATCGATATTAGCTCTGATTTAATAACTACGTTGACAAGAATTCAAATTAAAATCAAACAGACAGTTAGGAACTTTTCTGTTGGCACATTACTTAACAGATTAATAGCTTATGAAAAATAAGAAATAGGAGGAAGAAGATAAGTGAAAGCTAAGTTAACTGAAGTTAATTATTTTGGAGCAACCAGGGTGGCAACCTTCCCACACAGGTCTCAGCTGGGCTTCTCACACGTTCAGAACACATCAACGCCTCGTTACCTGTTGACGGTACGTCTTGGAGATAAGAGTTGAAGTTTGTGGACACTAACGGACTGTGTTGTCCAGTTCACGTCCAGATGGCTTCCGCGTGTGTGAGCTGATTCAGACGAGCAAGAAGACGCTTCTCCTGGCAGGAACGGAGCCAAGCGCACTGACTGATTTTCAAAATAAACTTCAGAAAACAAATTCTTTCAGAAATGAGTGACGGACTCACAGTAAGGCTTTACTGTGATTCCAACTGAAACGTGGGTCTAGTTGACACAATGACCGGGACGTTTTCAGCTTTTCCAGAGGAGCAAACCAGTAGTTAGAAACTTTCCTCCTCGACCACTAGTGAAAATGCATGAAGTGTCCAGTTATATGGGAGGCGGGGTCTCCCCACCTCCTCAATAACTATTGGCTGGTTTAACAAAATAGATGGATATTTCATCTGATAGGCAGAACTGTCTCTGACGGACAACAGGAAAACTGTTTACAGAATCGGCCAGATGGCCTGCTTGTGAGCACAGAGAATATTATGGCTAACTTTCACAGACAAAACAGAGAAGGAAGTTGCACAGCCTTTACGTCCCAAATTCAGAACCTGCTTTGTTCTGCAGAAATAAAAACCAGCAGAAGGTCAAACTCATGCAAGTAACAGATCATCATTAAATGACAAAATATACTGTAGATCAATTCTGAATTAACACACATTAAAGAGAAAGTTCAATCTGATTAATTAGTGTCCATTAATTCAAAATAATTGTAAAAATAATAGTGTCACTTATATCCTTGAGAGCTTCAAGAAAGTGTAACACTTAGAGTTTCACAGAGATGCAGAGAGGTGTACTTGAAGGTCAAGCCTAAAATATCAGAGATGAGGTGTACCACTAAATCTGATAACAGGTCCTGTAGTTTGTTGTGAATTTTATTTTGAATCGCTGGCAGTGATTTCTCAGTGAAATAGTGGCGAGAGGGCATTTCATAACGGGGCTCTAAGTACTCCATAAGCATAAGGAATCCCGGGTCTTCTACAAGAGCGAATGGCTGGTCACTCATTGCAATCATCTGTGCTATCTTAGCTGTGATACCCTGCACCTTCGCATTGTCACGGGGCATTTTTTCTTTCCTCTTTAAAGTCTCTTGCAGCGTGAGCTGGCTCGTCTTCGGCTGAGTTGTCTGGTTAAACTCTGCATATTGTGTCGGGTGTTTGTTTCTGAGGTGTCTGATTAGGTTTGTTGTGTTAAATGCAGCCTTTTCCTTACCTCCTCTTGAAATACGAACTTTACATATCGTACAGTTTGCGAACGCAATATCTTCGTCCTCCACTTTGAAAAATCTCCACACGACAGACATCGTTGACTCCACTTCAAGCTAATGCCGCGTTCCGCTTCTTTTTTTATGACAGTCACTGCTTTACGGCAGGCACTGCTGCAAAAATATTGTGCATGAGTTGTTTCGCGATAATTTGACTCTAACACAACATACAGTTAATATAATATTCCCGTTTGTGTTTAGAATAAATATACACATAAATATCAGATCCCTGATCGGTGTGTAACGCCCGAGTCGAGTCGAGTCTGAAATCACGTGATCGGGACCAATTTCCGGATCACGTGATCGAATCGGGACATCCCTACCTGGAATGCATGCTTATGAGAACTTTTGCCTTAACTACAGTTGCTAGCCGTTCAATTCTCTGTGGTAGAGAGAACAGCTTGAGTTACGTCACGTGCTGTGACGTCTAGGCTGCAGTGTTTTACAAATGTGTTTGGAGATGACCAGTTTGCAGCTGAACAGATATCAGCTAATGAAACGTCTTGTTCACGAATGAGGGAAAACAGGAGCGTGAGATCGATAGGCGGATAGGTGCAGCATCCGCAGTGAAGCGGGCGCTGTACCGGTCTGTCGTGGTGAAGAGAGAGCTGAGTCAAAAGGCAAAGCTCTCAATTTACCGATCGATCTACGTTCCCACCCTCATCTATGGTCATGAGCTTTGGGTTGTGACCGAAAGAACAAGATCTCGGATACAAGCGGCTGAAATGAGTTTTCTCCGCAGGGTGTCTGGACTCTCCCTTAGAGATAGGGTGAGAAGCTCAGTCATCCGGGAGGGACTCGGAGTAGAGCCGCTGCTTCTCCACATCGAGAGGAGCCAGTTGAGGTGGCTCGGGCATCTGGTTAGGATGCCTCCTGGACGCCTCCCTGGTGAGGTGTTCCGGGCATGTCCCACCGGGAGGAGACCCAGAGGAAGACCCAGGACACGCTGGAGGGACTATGTTTCTAGGCTGGCCTGGGAACGCCTTGGGATTCCCCAAGAGGAGCTGCTTCAAGTGGCTGGGGAGAGGGAAGTCTGGGCCTCCCTACTTAGGTTGCTACCCCCGTGACCAGACCCCGGATAAGCGGACAAAAATGGATGGATGGATGGATGAAACACCTTTAAGGGGGACGAGAATATGTTCTGATTTTGAAATTGAGTTTTTGGTATCAACGAGAATGGTGTCTGTTTTGTTACTGTTTAGTTGAAGGAACTTGTTAGAAAACCAGTGATTTAGCTCAGTGAGACAGTCGGTGAGGATGGATGGAGGGTGGGTGGGTGGAGTTTGGTTTTGTAGACAAGTAGAGCTGTGTGTCATCAGCAAACTGATGGGAAATGGAAATGGAAGCCGTATTTCCAGAAGATATGACCTAGAGGTAGGAGGTAAATGATGAAGAGGAGGGGTCCGAGGATAGAGCCTTGGGGGACACCCGTGGAGACGGGAGAGGACTGGGAACGAAAGGATTTAATCTGAATGAATTGAGCGCGGTTGGAGAAATAATAGTTGAACCAGTCTAACGGAGTACCTGAGATGCCAATGGAGGTTAGTCTGTTGAGGAGGATAGAATGACAGATGGTGTCGTAGGCAGAACTTAAATCGAGAAGAATGAGGATGGACAGAAGATCAGAGTCAGCAGCAAGATGACGGTCATTAGTAATTTTTATAAGAGCTGTTTCGGTGCTATGGTGGGGGCGAAAGCCGGATTGAAACTCTTCATAAATGTTATTGTTGGACAGGTGTGAGTGAAGTTGACTAGAAACAACTTTTAAATAAAGATGACTTGACTTTACTTGGGGGAGACTCATAGCAGGGATCAGTGGAATGGATTCCCACAATTAGGCCATTTTGGAAACAGATTAGGGATGTCCCGATCCGATCACGTGATCGAAAACCGGGTCCCGATCACGTGACTTCAGACTCGACTCGACTCGGGCGTTACACACCGATCAGGGATCGGATATATATGTGTATATTTATTCTAAACACAAACGGGAATATTATATTAACTGTATGTTGAGTTACAGAGTCAAATTGTCTCGGAACAAAACATGCACAATAGTTTTGCAGCAGTGCCTACCGTAAAGCAGTGCCCGCTGTAAAGCGGTGACTGTCGTAAAAAAGAAGCGGAACGCGGCATTAACTTGAAGTGGAGGCAGCGATGTCTGTTGTGTGGAGATATTTTAAAGTGGATGACAAATGGAAAGTTCGTATTTCAAGAGAAGGTAAGGAAAAGGCTGCATTTAAACCTGATTAGGCACATCAGAAACAAACACCCGACACAATACACAGAGTTTAACCAGACGACGCAGCCGAAGACGAGCCAGCTCACGCTGCAAGAGACTTTATATTTATATTTAAAAACATACACTTCCTTCTGTGAAGCCACAGGAGGAGAGTTAAGGAGTGCTGTTCAGAAAAGCATGTTACTAGCCTTATTTTATAAAACGGACACTTTAAGTTTCTTATTTGTTTACATGCCTGCTCAGGTTCTGGTTCTGCTCAGGTTCTGGTTCTGCACAGGTTCTGGTTCTGCACAGGTTCTGGTTCTGCTCAGGTTCTGGTTCTGCTCAGGTTCTGGTTCTGCACAGGTTCTGGTTCTGCACAGGTTCTGGTTCTGCTCAGGTTCTGGTTCTGCACAGGTTCTGGTTCTGCACAGGTTCTGGTTCTGCTCAGGTTCTGGTTCTGCTCAGGTTCTGGTTCTGCACAGGTTCTGGTTCTGCACAGGTTCTGGTTCTGCTCAGGTTCTGGTTCTGCACAGGTTCTGGTTCTGCACAGGTTCTGGTTCTGCTCAGGTTCTGGTTCTGCTCAGGTTCTGGTTCTGCACAGGTTCTGGTTCTGCACAGGTTCTGGTTCTGCTCAGGTTCTGGTTCTGCTCAGGTTCTGCACAGGTTCTGGTTCTGCACAAGTTCTGGTTCTGCTCAGGTTCTGGTTCTGCTCAGGTTCTGGTTCTGCACAGGTTCTGGTTCTGCTCAGGTTCTGGTTCTGCTCAGGTTCTGGTTCTGCTCAGGTTCTGCACAGGTTCTGGTTCTGCACAAGTTCTGGTTCTGCTCAGGTTCTGGTTCTGCTCAGGTTCTGGTTCTGCACAGGTTCTGGTTCTGCTCAGGTTCTGGTTCTGCTCAGGTTCTGGTTCTGCACAGGTTCTGGTTCTGCACAGGTTCTGGTTCTGCTCAGGTTCTGGTTCTGCTCAGGTTCTGGTTCTGCTCAGGTTCTGGTTCTGCACAGGTTCTGGTTCTGCTCAGGTTCTGGTTCTGCTCAGGTTCTGGTTCTGCACAGGTTCTGGTTCTGCTCAGGTTCTGGTTCTGCACAGGTTCTGGTTCTGCTCAGGTTCTGGCCAGGTTCTGGTCAGGTTGAGGTCATGTTATGGTATTTTAAGTTGAGCTGCTTATTTTAAATTAGACATTTATACTGTTGCACTAAACTTCAATGTGAAGAATTTTATTTTAAATCTTATTACTTGATTGTTCAATCTACCTCACAGAAGTACTCTGTTAAATGTTAAGGTAAATAAAATAAAAATGAAGGGACATCTGGATCTGTTTCTTTTTTTTCCCCTTCATTTTAAAAATGTATTTTAGAAGTATCGGATCGGGACTCGGTATCGGCCAATTCCTAAAATTAAAGGACTCGGACTCGGACTCGGGGCCAGAAAAACCTGATCGGGACATCCCTAAAACAGATTGTCCAGATGGACTTTTTCGGACGCTGAGAATCTCGTCCATGCTTTTGTCTCCTCCAGGCTCGACTACTGCAACTCCCTGTTTATTGGAATCCCTGGTAAATACCTTCAGAAGCTTCAATATATTCAAAACAGTGCAGCAAGGATTTTGTTGAGAGTTCGTAAATTTGAACATATTACGCCCATTCTCCATAACCTTCATTGGCTTCCTGTCGCCTACATAATTCAGTACAAAACTGCTCTCATTACACATCAATGCTTACACGGAACTTCACCAGATTATCCAAAGGACATTCTTGTTCCATATTCATCCACCCGGTCTCTACGGTCACGGAACAGTAATCTCCTTCACATTCCGAGAACCAAATTGAGGACCATGGGAGACCGGGCTTTCAGTGTGGCCGCCCCCCTCCTATGGAACTCTCTTCCTGACTGCCTGAGAGCTCCGCAGTCACTGGTTGGCTTTAAGAGCGGCTTGAAGACCTTTCTTTTTAAGCGAGCCTACTTTGCCTCCTCATGATTCTATCTTTGATCTTAGTTGATACTGTTATTGATTTTACTTGTTTTATCACTTGTTTTATTTGACCTTTAATTTTGTTGCACTTTGTAGCACTTTGAGATTTTTATTAATGAAAAGTGCGTTATAAATTAAATTCATTATTATTATTATTATTAATACTGTACTAATATACCTGTTGATGAAGTAAAACACTATCCAAATTTATTTCAAGGATTAAAACTGTGGAATGTTTTGGATAATAATTGTAAAAAAGCTTCCTCAATGTTTTTATTTAAGAAAATGGTAAAAAGTAGTTTATTGAACAAATATGAAATTGTTTAGAATATTTTTGTTGGAGAGATTGTTTTGGCACAGAGTCGGTTTTGGCTTGTTATGTTATTTAAAGACTATTTGTGTTTGAATGTATTTTTTTCATATGTATTTTCTTTTTTGTTTAAAAAGGAGCAGATGTTATAAGATTTTTTCTTCTTTCTGCTGCCTTTCATTTTCTTTGTAATTTTTTGTTTTGTTTTGTTTAAAAAATTATTCAATTTTAACTGAAAATGAATAAATAATAAAATAAATAAATAAAAATCATTGCATTAAATTGGGTTATTTTCTGAAATGTCTTACGTATATTTGATTTTCTCTCCCCAATTTCACAGTCTGGTTGAGAAATGCCCAAATCTTTAGGGGCCACACTTGATGTAAATTAGTGTTGACAGGACTAGCAGAAGTTTCACCTTCCCAGTCCAAATGTAAATGACCACAGAGAGGTAAAATCCCCCAACATGGTGTGTTGGCACTCTCTAGATGGAACACACTAGCATTTTCTAGGCTCTAGGCATCAAAGTGCACTAAAAATTGAACACACAGTTTGCTAAATTGGTACTGAACCTGAATTCAAAAGAAATACTTTAACATTATAACTACACAAATGAACATGGCATATGGGAAGAAATGGTTTGCTTAAGAAATAAACAGTTTTCAACAACAAATGGTTTTAAATGTAATGATTAGAGAGGGTTCCCTTTCAGTCTGGTCTCTCAGTGCAACATACTTGCTATGGGAATTGCGCCCCCGCGCGATTACCTGAAGGAATATACTCACGCCTTTACAGCAGGGGTGTCAACGTCGCGCCAGAGGCCCAGCCCTCTGGGTACTTAAGCGGCTGACGCCCATCCATCTTTCTCTTTTTTGCCCTTCACCTCGCTAAACCTGAACTACCTCTTCACGGGACTTCTCTGTGGCTTCATCGCTCAACTTGAGGTGAGCTTGCTCCCTGCACAGAGCGCACAAAGAATTTTTCGTGCGTATTGCTGGACTGGCGAAAGCTAGTCCGGCACATTTTCTCTTAACCCCGAAGTATTTTCTTCTCCTCTCTACAGATTGCTTCGCTCGACGGCACTAACTATGCCACAAGAAAAGCTACCTTGCTAAGCCTAGCAAGCTAGCCAGCGAAAGTGACGCAACGGAGGAGACATTTCAAGGAAAAAGGATTCTGGAAGGACTCGCTCGCCTTATCTCGGACATGCCTCCGGAGAAAGGAAAGCGAAAGACAAGACTTCCAAGGAAAACCAGTGGGACGGCGAGCCCAACTTTGCGCGCCTGTCCCAGCGGATACGGTTTCTCCCTCGCAGCGACGGACACCCATGAGGCCTGTCCAGTCTGCTTGGGAATGCTACACGCAAAAACAGCGTTGGATGCGCCCGACTTTTGCCCACACTACAGCCTGATGCTGGATGTGGTGCTGTGGCACCAGGTTGACCTCATCGCCAAAGCCATGGGCGCTTCAGCAGTACCAGTGGATGCAGACACCATGGAGCCTCCCACACCGGAGCTCGAGAACATGGCTCTACACGACAGCACACGAGTCGAATGGGGTGACAGCCCTGACGTGCTGGCTCCTATGGTGGACTTAAAAGTCGAGTTCGACACCCGAGGCATGATGAACGAGGACGAGATCTCGATTTCAGCCTCGGGCGAATTTTCAGCGGAGGACGCAGACGTCGAACTAGAGGATCAGGGAGAAGATCTCTCCCAGACCCCGGTACCTGTGCTCCCAGAAACCGACTTTTCCATCCCTGCTCTGTTCGACCTGTGCCACAGAGCAGCGGACGCGCTGCACATCCCATGGCCCGAGCCTCCGCCTTGCCAACAAGTCACGAGGCTGGCAGGAAACTATTTTTACTCGAAGCAGCAGGCCGCCACAGACAAAGGATGCCCATGTTCCCGGACTTCCTCACAGAAATAACTTGCACCTGGGCTCAGCCAAGAGCCCCCATGCTCCTTCCCCTCTCACAGTTCCTCGACGTCGACGGGATGGATGAGGTGGGAATAGCTAACGTGCCTCAGATTGAGGACACACTAGCGTCTCACCTGGCTCCTAAATCATCCGGGACACAACCAACTCTCCCCAGCAAGGCTTGTCGAGCTTCAGCGTCTCTACTCGAGAAGTGCTACAGAGGTTGTATTCAATTGTAAATATATAGTTAATTATCAGTTATGAGTTAAGCTCATAAAATTATGCATGTAATTGTTTTGTTGCATCATTAACTCTTGTTTCATTTACTGTTCAATCTGTGATTTAATTTATTATTATTTATTTTAGTAGTTACATTGGTTGCACAGGAGATGGCAATGTTGTGCCAGAAATGTAGGTGTGGCTACCTGGCCTTCAGGTAGTAAGCTTTAATTAGTACCAGCAGCTGTTTGCCTTTGTTTGCCTCAGTTTGCTGCTCAGTGTTTGGCAACCACAGAGATGCTTTTGGTATGTATTTCTTTTCAATTATCATTTGTAAATTAACAGGAGAAATGTAAATTTATGTTGTCTGGTTTTACATTATTCTCTTTAAACAAGATTGTGTGTATAATTTTGCTGCATTTTGAATATAGAGGTAAAGCTTAAATTCTATTTAATAATTTTCTATTAAGGGTTTAATTTTGTTGATTGGAAAAGTAATTTATGTAAATGTGTTTTATTCAAGGTTTTCAACCTATTACTCATGGAGCATCAGAGAAATAAAAGAAAAGACTAAATGAGTGGAGTTGTCCAGCGTCCTCTGTTGGTGCCAAAGCCTTTTTTCGAGTTCAGGCAAAAGAAATAACTCGACAGTAATATGCAAATGACCTCGTTTGTGGGCACCACCCCTCCTAAGAGAGAAAATCTGTCTCATTTACCCTAAAATAATGTACAGGTACATGAGTTCTTTTCTCGTGTTTAAAGGGCATTAATCAATTAATACATACATATATGCCAAAATAATCACAAATTTAGTTGATTTTATGTATTTTATTATAAAAATAAGAATCTGTGATTATATATGCATGACAAAATTGACTGAACATCAAATGGCTTTGATGAGTAAAATAGATTTAACTTAAAGTCAAAGTCAAAGTCAACTTTATTGTCAGATCTGCAATATGTACAGTACAGGACATACACAGGACCGAAATTGCGTTTCTCTCAGTCCCTCGGTGCAACAGTAAACATCTAAACATTGAAACACTGAAACATATAATAATAGACATAAGCATAAAATAGTAAAACTAACACTGTCCTGAGTTTTTTGCATAGTGGTATAAGAGTATGAAAATTTACACCAAACACCAAATTTACACCAAAGGCAGACTTAGGACTGTTTGTTTCTAAGCTGAACTCTGAGTTTAATGTGCAGTTATTGTGAAGTGGTTACAATGGTGTAAGGTGAGCTAAGCTGGTCTGATAAGTTGTGATGTAGGGTCACCAGCAAATAGATGAAATCATGAGTTGACCCATGAACAGTTTCCAGAGATAGCAGGCAGGATGGGTGCAGATTGGGCAGCTCGCAAATTGAGAAATCTCCCGAGTAACCTTGACTAGTCCTCCTCTGGACCTGGTTCGATGGATAACTGTCTGGATGGATTACTCACAGTCCACTCTGGGAAGGTGCTGGTTCTGTCCCGTCTTGTTTCTTTGTTCCTATGATGTCTAGGAAGTCTGAGTTTCAGTGCAGAAACAGGTTTGTCCTCTCGTCTCTGCTCAAAGGATGAAGTTGTCTCCCTGAAGAAATTCAGAAGCTGCTTCTTCTCTCTTTGAAGGTTTCTCTCAGAAGAAGTGCTTTCTTAGAAGTGATGAAGTAGAAGATGAAGTGAAGCAGTACAAGTGATCAAAGTGGAAGAGCAAGTCCAAGTGAAACTTAAAGGTATTGTGACATGATTTTGTAAAATTGAATATTTGTCAGAACATCCATCCATCCATCCATCCATCTTCTTCCGCTTATCCGGGGTCGGGTCGCGGGGGTAGCAGCCTAAGTAGGGAGGCCCAGACTTCCCTCTCCCCAGCCACTTGGAGCAGCTCCTCCGGGGGAATCCCAAGGCGTTCCCAGGCCAGCCGAGAAACATAGTCCCTCCAGCGCGTCCTGGGTCTTCCTCTGGGTCTCCTCCCGGTGGGACATGCCCGGAACACCTCACCAGGGAGGCGTCCAGGAGGCATCCTAACCAGATGCCCGAGCCACCTCAACTGGCTCCTCTCGATGTGGAGAAGCAGCGGCTCTACTCCGAGTCCCTCCCGGATGACTGAGCTTCTCACCCTATCTCTAAGGGAGAGTCCAGCCACCCTGCGGAGAAAACTCATTTCAGCCGCTTGTATCCGAGATCTTGTTCTTTCGGTCATAACCCAAAGCTCATGACCATAGATGAGGGTGGGAACGTAGATCGATCGGTAAATTGAGAGCTTTGCCTTTTGACTCAGCTCTCTCTTCACCACGACAGACCGGTACAGCGCCCGCTTCACTGCGGACGCTGCACCTATCCGCCTATCGATCTCACGCTCCAGTTTTCCCTCATTCGTGAACAAGATCCCGAGATACTTAAACTCCTCCACTTGGGGCAGGACCTCCTCCCCGACCCGGAGAGGGCATGCTACCCTTTTCCGGCTCAAGACCATGGCCTCGGATTTGGAGGAACTGATCCTCATCCCGGCCGCATCACACTCGGCTGCAAACCGCTCCAGTGAAAGTTGTAAATCACGAACTGATGAAGCCAGTAGGACCACATCATCTGCAAAAAACAGAGAAGCGATTCTAAGGTCACCAAAACGGATCCTCTCAACACCTTGGCTGCGCCTAGAAATTCTGTCCATAAAAGTTATGAACAGAATCGGTGACAAAGGGCAACCTTGGCGGAGTCCAACTCTCACCGGAAACGAGCCTGACTTACTGCCGGCAATGCGGACCAAGCTCTGACACCGGTCGTACAGGGACCTAACAGCCCTTATCAAAGGGCCTGGTACCCCATACTCCCGGAGTACCCCCCACAGAACCCCCCGAGGGACGCGGTCGAATGCCTTCTCCAAGTCCACAAAGCACATGTAAACTGGTTGGGCAAACTCCCACGCACCCTCCAGGACCCTGCTGAGGGTGTAGAGCTGGTCCAGTGTTCCACGACCAGGACGAAAACCACACTGCTCCTCCTGAATCCGAGGTTCGACTATCCGACGGACCCTCCTCTCCAGAACCCCTGAATAGACCTTACCAGGGAGGCTTAAGAGTGTGATCCCCCTATAGTTGGAACACACCCTACGGTCCCCCTTTTTGAATAGGGGAACCACCACCCCAGTCTGCCAATCCAAGGGAACTGCCCCCGATGTCCACGCGATATTGCAGAGTCGCGTAAGCCAACACAACCCTACAACATCCAGAGCCCTAAGGAACTCCGGGCGAATCTCATCCACCCCCGGAGCCTTGCCACCGCGGAGCTTTTTAACCACCTCGGCGACCTCAGCACCAGAGATCGGAGAACCCGACCCAAAGTCCCCAGGCTCTGCTTCCTCAGTGGAAGACGTGCCAGTAGGATTGAGGAGGTCTTCGAAGTATTCCGCCCACCGACTCACAACATCCCGAGTTGAGGTCAGCAGCACGCCACCTCCACCATAAATGGTGTTGGTCTCGTACCTCTTTCCCCCCCTGAGACGCCGGGGATATATATTGTCAGAACATATATATCTTATATCATTGAGCTCTGGTCGTTTTTGCATAATAAATTATAAATATATTAAATTTTTATTCCAAGTTATGGTAGTTTTTTTCTCTGGGATACGCCCCTAAAAATCTGCGCATTTCCGCAAAATGTCATCTTGACGTGACAACGGGAAGGCACGCTCCAACGTGCATTTAAATAATAATGGCGGAGCATGTCCTATCGCGTCTGAGATATCATTTTGAGACAGTAAATCTTCCAAAACTCTCATTAATAAACACTCCCTGAATAAAAAAATTACAGATGTTACCTGATGGCGCAGACATAATTTAAAAATGCATACATAGCAACGTGTTTGCTCCGGGCTCTCGGCTAATTTTTTTTAGAAGCTATCTTGGCTAACAAGAGTCCCTGACACCGGTCACGTCTGAGATATATCATTTTAAGACAGTAAATCTTCCAAAACTCTCATTAATAAACCCTCCCCGAATAAAAAAATTACAGATGTTACCTGATGGCGCAGACATAATTTAAAAATGCATACATAGCAACGTGTTTGCTCCGGGCTCTCGGCTAATTTTTTTAGAAGCTATCTTGGCTAACAAGAGTCCCTGACACCGGTCACGTCTGAGATATATCATTTTAAGACAGTAAATCTTCCAAAACTCTCATTAATAAACCCTCCCCGAATAAAAAGAAACGAGATGTTACCTGATGGCGCAGACATAATTTAAAAATACATACATAGCAACGTGTTTGCTCCGGGCTCTCGGCTAATGTTTGTTAGCTGCTATCTCGGCTTATTACCGGTCGCGTCAGCGATATATCATTTTAAGACAGTAAATCTTCCAAAACTCTCATTAATAAACCCTCCCCGAATAAAAAGAAACAAGATGTTACCTGATGGCGCAGACATAATTTAAAAATACACCATTAGCAACGTGGCCTGTATCGCGGCTATTGTGTTAGCTATCTGATTCGGCTAGCTTGTTAGCAGCGAACAAACATAATCTGCCGTGATAATTGGCTTTATACACTCAAAGTGTATAAAGTAAAACAACATGAACTCACGTAAAATAAATAGTTTATAATCTAAAACACTACACACCTCCGATTATGTTTACACAAAGACTTACTCATCTCCTGGACAGTCTTCCGATGGTCCCTGCGTTGTTTCGACATGGTAGCTCCTGGGACTTTCTTCTGTAGATTTTCTTTTAAAAATAGTAGGAATAGCATCCGGTTTTAAAAGTCTTCTGAATCTTACTGGTAATCCTAAAGATTCTTTTATACCAGGTGCTGAAAACAATCGGCAGTGAAATGGTTGCTGCAGACATACGACTCCTGGGGCCTCATGTACAAAGACTTGCGTGGATTTTCTACTGAAAAGTGACGTACGGTCAAATCCAGAAAAGTGTGTACGCACAAAAAAATCCAGATGTATCAAACTGTGCGTACACCGGAATCCACGCACATTCCTTTTGTACATCACAATTAACGTGGAACTGAGCGCACGTGAGACACCTCCCCTGACACGCCTTCATTTACATATGTTAAACAGATGCAAATTACTTCCTGCATGTGTGAAGGACATGTTTGTTTGATCCCTGCGCGATCAGAAATCATTTCTAGATTCAGGAAAATAATGAATTTAATATAATATGAGTGAGGAAAATAATCCTAAGTAAGAATAGTAATAAAATGTGTTCATCACGCAAAGAACGAGTGATTGTGTGTCGGTATTTGTGTGTGCGCGCACCCTGCTTTGGTGCGCAACGGCTCATCCATTCATTCTGAGTGAAAATATTAACTTTGCGCACGAGTTTATTACCATAATTACTGTAAACACAGAGGAACTTAGATGTTTGGTAGAACATAGATCTTTGTTTATTTAATAGATGATATGAAGAAACGGGTCTGTGCGTCTCAGTGGAGAGTTTTCATGACATGACGTGATGTTGGAGTCTCCAAACGCTGCGCGCGCCACAGCCTTGTGCGCAATCTGTTTGTCTGTGAAGCTATTACTCTCCTACAAGTTATATATGGTGTACTTTCACGTGTCATTTTGGAGAAATCTACAATAAACGCAGATTATGAATCACCTCCAGCTGCCGTGTAACCGGCGAGGGTGCGCGCGCGCTCCAAAGCGCGACCACTCAGCCTTTGGAATCATATAGATGAGACCATTCTATTGGACATGAATCGGCTTTGTGTGGACTGGACCGGCACAGTCCAGATCGACCTGCCAGCTCCCTCAGCAAAGCTCCTGTGGAACAGTTTGATCGCTGCTGCTTCTGCATGTGCACGCGTTGTGCACGGTTCCTGCGTTGTGCTCCAGAGCGCAGCAGTGCCAAACTGAAAAATGATTGTTTCTGAGAACGGCTGATAAGCCATATCCTAGATCAGAAAATTATATCTGTTTATAAATAAATGCTCTGCGTGTTACACTATTTATTATATTCTCCAGTAAGGCTGAATGAATCCGTTCCTGTTAAATTTATTTTTGGCACAACTTTGCGCGTCCTTTATTTACTGCGTCATGTGGATGTAATACTTGTTAATCGTGTGTTTGGTGGGAATATTAATCATTTTCACATCATGAACAGTTAATAATAATAATAATAATAATGAATTCAATTTATAACGCACTTTTCATTAATGGAAATCTCAAAGTGCTACAAGGTGCAACAGAATTAAATGTCAATAAAACAAATAATAAAACAATTAAAATCAACAACAGTATCAGCTATGATCAAAAGTAGAATCATGAGGAGGTAGAGTATGCTCGGTTGAAAAGAAAGGTCTTCAAGCCGCTCTTAAAGTCAACCACAGACTGTGGGGCTTCAGTTTCTCTGAATCACCTGTAAGTGTCGCCAAAGGAACAAGAACCACAGAAACGTGCGTACGCAAGCCATGGGGCTGGCGTGGAAATATACCTGGATGCGCACATATTCACGTTCAGTTCAGTTTTGATACATACGGGGTTTTGCGTGGATGGTGACGTACGCAAGGTTTTTGTGCGCACGCACGGTTGATACATGAGGCCCCTGGAACCCACCGGTCCTTGTCTGGTCCATTCTTGTCGAAGTTTCTCATCTTTTGGAAATTTGTGAAGGCTCACTTGTTCACTGCTGATATTAGAACACACAAATGCGCTACAACGTGACGGCATTTTTCAAGTTACACAAATAAAAGAGGCGATCCTTCAGGAAATGAATCTGTATGGCAAGCAGTTAACACACCTAATAAACGGGCAAGGCTCTGCCTTCTGCCCGTTGTCACGTCACACTGATGTGTCACGTCACACTGATGACGTATTGCAGGAATGCGCGGAATTTTAGGGGCGTATCCCAGCAAGTACCAGAGAAAAAATTAGCATAATTTAGAATAAAAATTTAATATATTTATAATTTATTATGCAAAAACGACCAGAGCTCAATGATATAAGATATATATGTTCTGACAAATATTCAAATTTACAAAATCATGTCACAATACCTTTAACTGTGTGTAAAACAGATAAGATGGATTGCTTGTGTTTATAAATCTAACGTCCTGTTTTCTGCCTTAAAGTTTTCCTTTTAAAGAGAAATATGTATTATCTTACAGAAAGATTACTTAAAAACACACATTTTCATGAATAACATTAAGATATGGAATAAACAGAAATGACACATTTGAATTAATAACATGCAATTTTTTAACCAAACGGTGTTGCTGTCCATCTGTACACCTTCTGTGAAAAGGAATGTTGTTATCTTCATGAGAATGAGACGAAGAAGTACTCCTTTTTGATAAGGCAAGACATCTGCGCTACAATTTTCGATGTTTTAGAAACTCCGAGGTCAGTTGAACAAAAGCTCTCATTAACTGACTGAAGAAATCTACTGCAAAGTCATGGATATTATGTGTCTTTTATGCATATGTGTTTTGTTGCTGTGTTCTGTCATGTACTTTGCAGGATTGCAGATGGCGGTTGGGTGTGTTTGCCTTGTGCTCTTTTTGTGGATATTTGTTTTGTGGTCTTACTTTCTGTATTTTCCTTTCTTTCTATTAAAAAATAATTTAAAAAATAATATATATATTTTTTATCATATTGGTGTGAAGAGAATGGCTGTGAGGTGAGAAGGGAGGCCATCTATAAAGGAGGGGAAAAAAGTATGAAGAAAACTTATTTCAGATCAGTTTGAGCTTGTTCTTGGAACACTAAACATAAACATCCTTTCCAGACACCGTCTCTAGAGGAGATTTAATAGTGAACCATGGTTGATGTATACTTACAAATATCTGGCCTTGACTAGGAGATACGGTAAGTGGAAACATTGACACGGTCCAAATTATGATAGTTACAACAAGTGATACGCCAATTGCTCCTTTTGCTGTGGTACTTGAATAGTGAATGTTTGTAGTTTTTGAGATGAAGACCATGGGCAGGAATTGAAAAAAAAACAACAACAAAAATTATTGTTATTATTATTATTATTATTTATACATATATATTCGTGCGACTAGTTTGCTGTGGTGACCCCTGATGAAGGGAGAAGCCGAAGCCTTTTTTCTGCCTAGTTGTAGCCACACACCAAAATGGAAGTTGCCATAATGCTCATTTTCAATTTTCCATTCATTCAACCTTTATTTAAACAGATAAGTCACATTGAGCCTCTAAGATTCATTTACAAGTGAGACCTGCTTGGACAGACAATAAAAGTGGTGAAAAATGACACATAGGGTTTGGAGACAATCAGCTCTAAAAGTTTAAAATACTTACACATATGATGGAAGCCATCTTGAATTTTGCTATGGTAACCCAATTTTTTTAATGAATCTTTCGTAGCCAAACACCAAAATGGCAGTCGGTACATCACTTATTTTTCAAGTTGTCAGGCTCGCATATGGACAGAGGGTATTTTAATCCTTCCTGTTCACTTCACTTCACATAGGGGGACAAAAAAAGAACAAACCAGATAAGATCAAGAAGTCAGAAAATTAGATAGTACAATGCTGTTTCTTAAAATATCCTGATGCATGCTCAGTACAATTCTGTTTCTTAAAATATCCTGATGCATGCTCAATAATCCAGGTAGAAAAATCTAAAAAAGTTTAATCTAGTCCTCTGGACATTCAAAAAGAGCTGTTTCTTAAAGTGAGAACAGTTCGGTTTGATTCAAAAGATCTCATAAGAAGTAACATTTTGTAGCAAAAACAAAGTTTATTAGAGGGAATATGCACAGATTTAAAGTTCTAGACATCAATCAAATGGTGTTTGAATTTGAAAATGTCTTGTGCAAACTCAGCTGCTAATTTAATTTCATAGGAAGGTCTGTTTTCAAAGTTTTTAACGAGAAAAGTTTTTAAAGTGCAAAGGATAATCTCTGATCGATAAAGATAATGGGGGATGTATGACAAAGAAGCATTTTCCACATCTTAACACATTTTAAACTAATCAAGAGTTTTCCATTACAGTATACAGTAGTTAAGATCATCTTTACTTCAAGGCTTGACAGTCACAGAACAA
The DNA here is from genome assembly GCA_038048925.1 of Garcialebias charrua. NCBI lineage: Eukaryota > Metazoa > Chordata > Actinopteri > Cyprinodontiformes > Rivulidae > Garcialebias > Garcialebias charrua. The sequence goes on from JBBPBX010010734.1 coordinate 48,328, forward strand.
TGAGATGTTATACAAAATGTGCTAATTTTTGTTTTTTATTAGTATCACTCATAGCATGCTCTTTATTTGAAAAGTGCACATTATAAATGTGGCAGCTAGTACTTATGAGTTCAATTAATAATTTTTACATGGTTGCTTTGAATTTGACTTTGGATGCATCTTCAAGGTTTCTATAGCCCAAAACAATTCTGCTGTTTGAAAAAAGGTTCATTAGGCAATTAGAATGTTTGTGGGGAATTAATCTGCATCACTCTCAGCAAGCAAATGGTTGCTCTCTGTGGGGGTGTATTGTTGCCAGAATACTTGGAAAGATGATTTAATGTTTCCATTTGACTGCTGGCCCGCAACAATGTCACATTAATTGATTGAATCCATTCTGAACCGTTAACTCAATTGAAAACATTGTGTGCAGTGCAGCTGAACAGATCTTGAGAGCAGATAGAAGGCTTGAGGCATCCCCTCGTTTCCTGTGAGAGCATGTTCTGTCAGAGTATTTATTCTTTCTAATGGGTGTCTGACTATGATGCCTTCTACTCCCAGCTGCCTTACACTGGCTAAAAGGCTGACATGTGGGTGTTACCAGTCACAGCCTTGATGTGCAAAAAGTCATTTTTACATAGTGTGGTAGAGGAAAAAAATAAGAAGATGTGCAATCGGAATCAGAATAAGTTATATCATTTTTGTTCTGAAATACAGCAACATTATGTTTGTACGGTCGTCCGAAAGATGGGCGAAGTGCACGTTCTGCTTCTAAAAGAGCATAGCATCTTATCCTTTATCAGAATAAGGTTTGTAGGCTCAATCGTCCAGGTAGATAACAATAGAATGTTAAAATAATTTAATCTGGACAAGTTTCTTTAAAGGAACTGGACCAGGCAAAGAGAGGGCTTGGGTCCCACGTCGAACTCCCCTTCTGCGGCGGTGAGAAGCCTGAGCTGCTACAGGTGATGGAGGAGTCAGAGACTTAGCAGCTGATGGTGGAGGAAGAGCTTTAGCTGGGGCACCAAGGACCGGAGACGGGACTGCAGATGCTGGGGGACCAGAGATGAAGGTAAGTGCTGTCTCACAAAAGCTGCCTTCCAACATTACAGCTCCTCCTCTGAAACAGTGCTGTACTGGACCTCTGATAAGAGGGGGCAGCCAAGTAAAGAGCGATGTGGGAAGGGGTGAAGAGGTTGTGAGGCTGAAGACCTGGGCTTGATGGCCAGACGGGTTCCCCGAAACGGATTCTCCCTTTCCTTCCTCTCTCTCTCTCTGCGGGCATTCTCTACCTCACGGGCCAAAAAAACGAGCAGGGGAATCATCTTACCCCTGGGTCCAGTTTGAGGTCCAACCATTCTCCTACTGCCTATATGTCAAAGTGGCGGCCCGCGGGCCAGATCCGGCCCGCAAAGCAATTATTTATGGCCCCCTGGATGATATTTAATAACTATTAGAGCCGGCCCGCAAGCCACAGAACACCGGCAGCAGGCTCTCAGCTGTTAACAAGGTGAAATGTCCGCTGCTAAGCTTCATTCTAACTCTGGCAGAAGTGGTGTAGGTGACATGTCCGCTGCTCAGCTTCATTCTAACTCCGGCAGAAGTGGTGGAGGTGGGGGTTGGGAGGAGTGACGATATTCCAATGCGCAGCAACGCTTTCCTCAGCCCTCACCATCTTGTATGCTCACAGACATAGCCTCGCGAATTTTGGGTGCAGTGACTCACGAGACTTTAGGACAGCAGTGGAGCTATCAGTGCGTGAGAGCGCTGTGGAGTGAATGTCAGTACACAGTAAACATGGATGCAAAACTAGCGAACAAGCAAACAAAACTTATTATTTTCACACAGAGTGGGAAGAGGAGTATTTTTTTGTTTATTCTAATTCGAAGTCTATTTGCCTCATCTGTAATTCGAGCGTTGCCTTACCCAAAAAGTGTAACTTGGAGCGGCATTTCAAGATGACGCACAAACGGTGAGACAGCTGTCCCTCCTAAAAGTTCTTTACGGACTCAAAGTGCGGGAGCTAAAACAAGCTTGTAGCCCAGCAATCGATCTTCACTCGGCCCAGCACAAAAAGGTAAACTGCTACGATCGCCTCCTACCGTGTTAGACGCATCCTGGCTCAACATAAGTTTTTCAGTGATGGAGAAGTTATGAAAGAAGCGTTTATTATTCTGCATTATTCACCTGGATTATTGATCATAAATCAGGATGGTGTTCTGCATTATTCACCTGGATTATTGATCATAAATCAGGATGGTATTCTGCATTATTCACCTGGATTATTGATCATAAATCAGGATGGTATTCTGCATTATTCACCTGGATTATTGATCATAAATCAGGATGGTATTCTGCATTATTCTTATTATAAAAAAACCAATGCAGATTTGTTCCTGTCTTTTATTTTATACGTCTACCTTATAATGTTTTGCTAGTTTTTTGATACTTTGTTAAAAAAAAATAAAAAAAAAAAACTTTCTTTTGTTTTTTTCTCTCTTTTGTTTTCTATTGTTTATTGTTTGTTGTTTATTGTTTATGGTTTAAGGAAATTCTACCACTGCTGTTCATTGTTCTTTAGTTTTAGCAGGTCACTTTCGTAAATGAGCCCATGAGGTTCAAAAGATTTACCTGACTAAATAAAGGTTGAATGAATGAAAAAATTCACATGAATTATTGATCATAAGTGTTTATTGAGGCTTTATTTAATATTTTATTTAATTCATTTATTCATTCATTTAAAAGAGACTAAATAAAACAAATTCATCAAAAAAAAAACATTGAATGAAAAGAGTGCAGAAAGAAAAAAAAACCTTATCACCTCCTTATAATAAACATTGAACCAGTCCGGCCCTTGGCTTGTAGCAATTTTTTTTTTTGGCCCTCGGTGTATTTGACTTTGACACCCCTGTCCTACTGGGTTCAGAAGGGCTCAGGATTCTGTCAGGTTCCACCGTCAGGAATGTAGAACCCATTTGCAGGAGGATGACAGGAAAAATCTATTTTTACAATTTTTTTTACAAAAAACAAAACAAAAGCTAAAGCTAAGGCTGGCTGGCAGCAAATCTTTTAAGGGACTGGAGCAAGGAAGGCAGAACAGACACCATAGAACGACAATCCTGAGACAAAGACAAGACTTAGGGGAACTGAATATATACACACACACACACACACCACTGATTAGACATGACATCCACCTGTGGTGGTTAAGATTAGACACGGGTGAGACAAGGGCAGGAACACAGAAAGCTGAATGAAACACAAGCAAAAAGAACACATAAAGCTGGATTAAACATAAGAGGCAGAAACACAACAGAAAACAGAATTAAACACAAGCAGACAGAACACAGAAAACTGAATTAAACAGAAGAGGCAGAAACACAACAGAAGGCTGAATTAAACACAAGCAGACAGAACACAAAAAACTGAATTAAACAGAAGAGGCAGAACCACAACAGAAGGCTGAATTAAACACAAGCAGACAGAACACAGACACCAGACAACTAGGAGACAGACTACGACAACACCTGCCAGAATATTTTAAAGAAGAGGCTCCCAAAGTTCAGGTTCAGACCCCACAGTGGGCCATGAGACACACTTGGAGTGTTTCTAGATATCAAATGCAAACAAAAAAGTGTTTGCTAATAAAATTATTTGGCAGTCATCATAAAAGGAAGAATATGTGTAAATATACCAATTCATAAGGTTATTTACACTGTCTGTGAGTCCATGTTGAAATTACTTGTTAGCAACAGTTGTACACGTTAACCAGTGTTGGTGTCGTCAATTTCTGCTGCTGTTATTTTGTGAATCAGAGTCCAAAGGGTTTGGAAACCACTGTGTTAGAGCAGTAAGCAAGCATAAAGAAAACGCTCACTGGCTACAAATGTGATTGGTTGACCAAGCAGTCAAATAAATCTATGAAAATAGCAAAAACACCTCTATACGTTGTCTTACATACAAAGTACGTATTCCATCATCCCAGCATCAAGGTCAAGGTCACAAACCAGGTCAAATGTTACACAAGGTTTTTGTTTGTCTGGCCCATTGCTATGCTGTATATTGCAATGTTGTATTTGTAGATGCGTTTTTACAATGTACTGTGTGCAGTACTCTTGTTGGAAATTATTGGGTTTATGTAGGACTCTCTCTACATACCTCGAACATCTTGTGAGAATCACATAAAATGATTCAGCACAACAAGTCTGTAAGAATAATGAGAGTTTCTGTGTCACATTATTCATAAAAAGCTTATGTGAAACTTTAAAGCACACTTAAGTGTTTTAGATATACCAGCATCCATCTCTGTGATTTCTAGTATCACTGACACTGAACTACGAGATAATTAAAGCAGTTATGTCAGTTCAAATTCTACAAATGCAGTGTAAACCAAATTGAATAGGATTTGCACTTTACACTAAAGAAAATATTCTCACATAATCTCATGAATCCCAACAGCTCTTCCTTCACACAGCTTGACAAGAGCATAATGATGCATGGTGCTCTGAACAAAAAAAAATAACTCGACAGATTGAGCTAAGTGATTCCACATACCATACAAATTGTCAGGTCCTCTGGATGGATTCTTCTTCTTGAATAATCTGTCATCTTCAACAAGAAGAATTCATCCAGAGGACGAATCCAGAGAACCTGACTTAACATTTTTAGAACTTTTTTGTTGTTAATTTTTATGCAATGTTTAAGTACACGGGGCAGCATGGTGGTACAACTGGTAGAGCTGTTGCCTCTCAGCGAGGAGGTTTCTGGCTCAAATCCCAGTCTGGGGGCCTTTCTGGGTGGAGTTTGCATGTTCTCTCCGTGCATGCATGGGCTTCCTCTGGGTACTCCGGTTTCTTCCCACAGACTAAAAACATGCATGTTAGGCTGATTGGTAACTCTAAATTGTCCCTAGGTGTGAGTGAGAGTGAATTGTTGTTTCTCTTGTCTGTCTCTATAGGTGTGTCCCAATCCGACGGCTGCATACTACCAAGGACCCGGCCTACCCGGTACACGCAGGCCGGGTCCTTCAAAGACCAGGTAGACCGGAAGTCCACGGCTGTGAATTTCTTTTGAATTGGGACAGGTCTAGCCTTCACGGTTACGTCGGAGTACGTCATGTTGCCTAGCAACCGTGACAGCGCTCAGCCTAAGGAAGAAAGGAGCTTGAAATGCTGTTGCTTTTACTGCTTTTTTTAATTCTAGAGGAAATACAGAACTTTATCGCTGCTGGTGGCATGTTTTATAATATAAAACATGCCACCAGCAGCGATAAAGTTCTGTTTAGTCCCAAAAAAAAAAAAAAGTAAGTTGGATATATCTGTCAGCATAAGATATAAAATTTATATCTTATGCTGACAGATATATCCAACTTACTTTTTTTTTTTTTTGGCTATAAACTGTAGTTTCATGGATAATTTCATTGTCAGTATTAACTTTGTTAACTTGTGCATAATAAATAAATCAAAAATCTATCTTATTTACTAATAATTTAATAAAACAATATACTAGAATAATATTTATAACTTATTTAAAATTTTAAATAAATAACTTATTTGAAATTTAGAATACAGCATAACATTTTCCAATATTTTATTGTATAAAATCCATTAGTACATAAAGGGGTTGTAAAAAAAATGTTAAAAACAGGGTCTTTCATCCATTTTATTAATAAAATAGCACTCAAGTGTTTTCATTGAGCATCAGTAGAGTAAGCCTCATTATTATGATAATACTTTAATATCTTATAAAAAATTAAATCTTAAACTAAATGTTTTGTTGTTCTCTACATGTCCTGAACCAGACCAGACACTTGTACTGGAGTATTAATCTGAATATCCCAGTCCTGGACCGTTACTTTAACCAAGAAGATCCTAGACTGGATTTGTGATGATGCAGGGAGTCTCTGGAGGTGTTGCTTCATCTCCTGGACCTGGATTCATGACATGGTTGGGGGCGACAACTGTTTTCTGGCTGGCAGGTGGAGCATCCTGCAGGTGGTCTCAGTCAGGAGTGTTTGGGACGCCTCGTTCTGCTGTCCATCATGGTGTCATCCACCTGCCTAAAAACCCAGAGGACCTGCAGGTGGTGTCCTGTGGGTTTGCAGAGCTGGCAGCCACAGAACCTTTTGTTGTTTTGAATTAACTTACTGTTAATAAAATGAATTATAGACAACTAGTTTTTGTAATCAATTTATTTTTTCAAAATTAGAACAAAACAAAGACCAACACATTTTTCAAACTCATAAATATACCGGTAATTTATTTACCGGTATTTGCATTTTTTTCTAGAATACTAAATAATCTTTCCATCATCTCCCTACTTTCATTCAACCTTCTCTCTTCTGCCTCCCTCTGCAGCTTCATATCCTCCCTCTGCAGCTTCATATCTTCTCTGATTAAGTCCATTAACTCATCCTCTCTGTTCTTCTTCCTCTTTCTTCCTCGTCTCTGTTCCATTCTTTCCTCCTCCTCAGCCCTGTCGTCCTGGTCACCCACTGCTGTGCTTGGACCTGGATTGTCCTCACGGATGGAGGAAATTAGGACAGGAGGTGCAATGCAAGGTCTCTGTCCTAACGCCTCATCCATGAGGACAAACCAGGGCCACGTCGCAGCAGTGGGCTTCCCACTCACTCCTTCCCCTGACCCTGGATATTTGCAGTCCTGAACAGAGGAAATAAGATATCACAGTTGGCAAAAAGAGCAACAAACTTTTTTTTTTTTTTAAGTTTACATGTACATACCGGATTCCAAAAAAGTTGGGACACTAAACAAATTGTGAATAAAAACTGAATTTAATGATGTGGGGATGGCAAATGTCAATATGGGCTCATTTATGAAAGTGACCTGCTAAAACTAAAGAACAATGAACAGCAATGGTAGAATTTCCTTAAACAATAAACAAACAAACAATAAACAATAGAAAACAAAAGAGAGAAAAAAAATAATAATATTTTTTTTGACTAAATAAAGGTTGAATGAATGAATAACAACATAGATGACAGATCAAAAGTTTAATCTAAGTAAATGTAACATCTTAAAGGCAAAATATGTTGATTCAAAATTTCACAGTGTCAACAAACCCCCAAAAAGTTGGGACAAGTAGCAAAAAGTGGCTGGAACGCCAATCAATGCTCCGTTCAGAAGCCTGCCTCACTGATGGTATGGGGTTGCATGAGCGCTTGTGGCATGGGCAGCTTGCATGTCTGGAAAGGCACCATTAATGCAGAGAACTATGTTCAGGACTTGTCGCAACTTTTTTTGGGATTTGTTGACGCCATGACATTTTGAAACAACATATTTTTCATTTAAAATGATACATTCTCTCAGTTTAAACTTTAGATCTGTGATTTGTGTTCTATTCTGAATAAAATATTAGATGTTGGCACCTCCACATCATTGCATTCAGTTTTTATTCACAATTTGTTTAGTGTCCCAACTTTTTTAGAATCTGGTTTGTATCAACAGAGCACGTACAAATTATATAATTCATTACACATGTACATACTTTGTATTTCTTCTTTAAATTGTCCCATTTCTTTTTAGCCTGCAGAGGATTTACTTTATCCTGCAGGCCCATCTTCTCCAAAATTACCCTAATAACATCAACATAAAATGAATGAAGAGGGGAAACATGGAAAATAATGTCTTAAACCCACATTGAAAAACAGTTTTCACAGCACAACACAAGAGGTTGCAGGTTATGTACAGTACAGTATAGGGTTAATGAAACTGTACTCAGAAGCATAAGATGAATCTTGTACCTCCACGCCACAGCTGCAGAATGTTTAGCCCCCGTAAAAAGGTGGCTGTTATTATTCCGAAGCTTAATAAAAGCCTCGGTCTGCTCCTTGCTCCCTAAAAAACAGAAGAATAAAATTAGCTTAGCGGCGATAATACGACGGGACCCGCTGTACGAGCTGACAAAAGATACAAAAAATATCTACGCAAATGACAAAAGACTAACATCCGCTTTAATCATTTATGTCATAAATCATAACCGCTTTAGGCTTTTAATTTTTTAATCCCACATTTTAACATAACTTACATTTAAAAGTGTATTCAGTCGCTTCGTCCGCCATTACGTTCATCCAAAATGTTCCCTCAATGCGCACGCGCAATGTAAACGCAATGCATTTTGGGATAGCCTCCGTCTTGAAGGATCCACCGGACCTGTCCTTCAAATTCGGGGAAAAGTAAGCCGCATTCGTCGGCCGCATTGAAGCAGTCTTCGAATTAGGACAGGCCTTATGTGTCCCTGTAGCCTAATGGACTTGCGACCTGTCCCGGGTGTACCACACCCCTCGCACAGTGATTGCTGGACATGGGCACTGGTGACCCCCGTGACCCAAAATGTAAGAAGCGGGTAAAAGATAATGGATGGATGGATGGATGGTTTAAGTACACTTTACAACAAACTCAGTTATTCACTGTTGTTTTTCGTAAGGTAACGATTGTTTACAATAACAAAAAGAAAAAATTTAATTTGTACTAAATTTATTGTATTATCTCCTTTCACAGCACCTTAACAGGCGGGCGTAGTGATGTACGGTATTTCTGAATTCAGAGCCTCCTACATTCTGCCCAGGAAATTCAAATACCAGGGTGCCAAAATGGTTGTGTAGACCCTCCTCCTTTGATTGACACCTCTTTTGACCAACTGGCTGGTGTCTCCAGAATTACTAATATCCACCGAGCATCATGTGTTCTGGATGGAGACAAAGCAGAATCATCAGCTCTGATGCTACAGAGGTAAAACCCAATCAAATTTCTGTCATGTGAGTACCGTATTTTCCACCTGATAAGTCTCACCTCTCTATAAGTTGCTTTGTCCAATTATTGGCAATAAATTGGAAAAATCCATAAACATGTCGCACCTCTATTTAAGTTGCATCTATTATGCATCACCGCTGACGCGTCGCCTATGTTACGCGTCACCGCCCTGCTGCATATGGCGGCCATAGGAGCTAGCGAGCACGGAAGGACTTTACAAGATTAACACGGTAATAACAATTATTTGTT
>JBBPBX010010735.1:23181-57322 GCA_038048925.1 Garcialebias charrua
GTAGAGTGCTGTATGAATGTGTGTGTGTGTGTCGTAGAGTGCTGTATGAATGTGTGTGTGTGTGTGTGTGTGTGTGTGTGTGTGGGTAGTAGAGTGCTGTATGAATGTGTGTGTGTAGTAGAGTGCTGTATGAATGTGTGTGTGTGTAATAGAGTGTTGTATGGATATGTGTGTGTGTGTTTGTGTGTGTAGTAGTGTGCTGTATGAATGTGTGTGTGTAGTAGAGGGCTGTATGAATGTGTGTGTAGTAGAGTGCTGTATGAATGTGTGTGTGTGTGTAGTAGTGTGCTGTATGAATGTGTGTGTGTGTGTGTGTGTGTGTAGTAGTGTGCTGTATGAATGTGTGTGTGTGTAGTAGAGTGCTGTATGAATGTGTGTGTAGTAGAGTGTTGTATGAATGTTTTTAGTAGAGTGCTGTATGAATGTGTTTAGTAGAGTGCTGTATGGATGTGTGCGTAGTCGAGTGCTGTATGAGTGTGTGTGTGTGTGTAGTCAAGTGCTGTATGAATGTGTTTAGTAGAGTGCTGTATGAATGTGTTTAGTAGAGTGCTGTATGAATGTGTTTAGTAGAGTGCTGTATGAATGTGTTTAGTAGAGTGCTGTATGGATGTGTTTAGTAGAGTGCTGTATGGATGTGTGCGTAGTCGAGTGCTGTATGAGTGTGTGTGTGTGTAGTCAAGTGCTGTATGAATGTGTTTAGTAGAGTGCTGTATGGATGTGTTTAGTAGAGTGCTGTATGGATGTGTGCGTAGTCGAGTGCTGTATGAGTGTGTGTGTGTGTAGTCAAGTGCTGTATGAATGTGTTTAGTAGAGTGCTGTATGAATGTGTTTAGTAGAGTGCTATATGAATGTGTTTAGTAGAGTGCTGTATGAATGTGTGTGTGTAGTAGTGTGTTGTATGAATGTGTGTAGAATCAATCAATTATCTAAAAAAGCTAAGTCTGGTACTCATCCTTTTAGTTGGCAGCTCAGAACACCACATACAAAACACCATGGACTTTGTGGATAAGGTGAGGGATGTCATCATGGAGACTGATGAAACAATGGTCTCTTTTGATGTCACATCACTCTTTACGTGCATTCCTGTTGATGAGGCAGTAGAGGTGGTCTGTTTAAGGTTAAAATCAGACACCACTCTGAACAGCAGGACCACACTTTCCACAGAACAACTGTGTCAACTCTTGAAACTGTGCCTGCAGTCAACCTACTTCACATATGGGGAGCAATATTATAGGCAGAAACATGGGTGTGCTATGGGGTCTCCAGTTTCTCCTATTGTTGCCAACCTGTACATGGAGGAGGTAGAAAAGAGAGCCTTGACGTCCTTTTCAGGGAGACCACCAAGTCATTGGTTCAGGTATGTTGACGACACCTGGGTTAAAATTAAATCTCAGGAAGTCCAACATTTCACTGATCACATCAACTCTGTGGATAAATATATCAAGTTCACACGAGAAGATGTAAAAAATGGCAGGTTGGCTTTCTTGGACTGTGAGGTCTCAGTTTCTGATAGAGGAAATTTGCAAACTGAGGTGTACCGCAAACCCACACACACAGACCAGTATTTACAGTTTGACTCCCATCACCCTCTGGAGCACAAGTTAGGAGTCATCAGGACTCTGTACCACAGAGCAGACAGCGTCCCCACTAACTCAGCAGCCAGACAGAAGGAGAAATCACACACAAAACAGGCTCTAGAGAAATGTGGATATCCTAACTGGGCCTTCCTGAAAGCAGAGAAGAAACCCAAACAGGACTCCAGCCAGCCATCAGGTGAAAAGAAGGAACCCAGACCCAGACCAGTGGTCATTCTGTATGTTGCGAGAGTTTCAGAGACATTGAGACGTTTATTTTCTAAACACAACGTCCCAGTAGCTTTTAAACCCCAAAATACATTAAAGTCTGGTTCATTCCAAAGATCCAGTCCCCCGGCACAAACAGAGTAACATTGTATATGTTGTTCAGTGTCAGGAGGGTGATCAGTCTTATATCGGGGAAACTAAACAGCCACTGGACAAAAGGATGGACCAGCACAGAAGATCAACATCATCAGGTCATTTCTCTACACTCATCTCCAGGCCAGCGGTCACTTTCAGGGATGAAGATGTTCACATCCTTGATAGAGAGGAACAATGGTTTGAGAGAGGAATAAAGGAGGCCATCTTTGTGAAAAGAAACCGTCCATCATTAAACAGAGGTGGAGGCCTCCGGGTTCAACTGTCCCCCTCTTACAATGCTGTTATTGCTTGTATCACTCAGCCCTCTGTGAATAGCAAACAACCATCAGGGTGCTAACGATCCATCGTTAGGCTGATGATCCTCCTTGATCATGTGAGCAGCTGGTTTCGGCTGTCATCAGCAAACTGGTTGATCCACTGTGGGAGGGTGCTATTTATAAGACTGAGCTGAATACAGCACCTCAGACTGATGAAGTCTTTCGGACGAAAGACGCAACGTTTCTACAGTTATTATTTTTTTGCTTTGTTTCGTTTAGTTTTTTGAATGTCCAGAGGACTAGAATTTTCTACCTGGATTATTGAGCATGCATCAGGGAATCAATCAATTACTTTATTTCTATAGCACTTTTTTTTTAAACACAGTGGTATCCAAAGTGCTCTACAATAAGACAAAAGACAAGTTAATTAAGACAATAAAAAGCATACACAAAATAAATAAATAAACATACATGCAGTCTTACTGCAGGTGTGTTAAAATGCCATAAAAGATAAGATCATGTGTTAAAAGCCAAGGAACAAAAGTGTTTTTAAAAGAGATTTAAAAACAGGAAGAGAGGAGGCCTGTCTGACACTCAACGGTAAGTTGTTCCACAGCCTGGGAGCAACGACAGCAAATGCTCTGTCACCTCTGAGCTTCAGCCTAGTTTTAGGGACTGTCAACAGCAACCGATCAGCTGATCGTAGGAATTGGGGAGGGCAATAGGGCTGAAGCAGCTCAGACAGATCTGGTGGGGCAAGGTTGTTCAAGCATTTAAAAACGAACAGCAAAAGTTTAAAATGAATTCTTTATTGAACAGGGAGCCAGTGAAGGGACGCCACGATGGGAGTGATATGCTCACGCCTATGGGCCTGAGTTAACAGGCGAGCAGCAGAGTTCTGCACAAGCTAGACGGGCGAGAGAGGTCTGGCTGATGCCCACATACAGTGCATTACAGTAATCAAGACAAGATGTAATAAAAGCGTGGATTAATTTCTCCAAGTCAGGTCTTGCTAGGATTGGTTTCACTTTTGCTATTTGGCGAAGTTGATAAAAACTTTTCTGAACAACACTGCTGATCTGTTTTTCAAATTTAAAATCAGACTCAAACTTCACCCCCAGATTGGTGACACAGTCCCTGAGATAAAAAGACAGGGAGCCAAGGTCTATGCTGGAAGAGGGAAAGCAACTATGTCCAAACATCATAACGTCAGTCTTGTTCTCATTTAGACTAAGGAAGTTTAGAGAAAACCATGCCTTAACATCATTAAGGCAGTGTGTAAGTTGCTGGAGTTTGTTGTTTTGTGCCAGGGGAAGATAGATCTGGCAATCATCAGCATAGAAATGAAAATTTTGAATCAACATATTTTTCCTTTAAAATGTTACATTTACTCAGATTAAACTTTTGATCTGTCATCTCTGTTCTATTACAAATAAAATATTGACATTTGCCATCTCCACATCATTGCATTCAGTTTTTATTCACAGTTTGTTTAGTGTCCCAACTTTTTTGGAATCTGGTTTGTAGATGAACAGTGTAAAGGAATAAATGTAGAGGGATCATAGGAAGGCTGAGAAATAAAAGCTCTGGTTGACACCATCAACTGGATTTTATTTGTTGCAGAAAACGTTTCACCCTTTATCCAAAAGGCTTTTTCAATTCAGAATGGCAGCTGTGAGACAGAGAAGTTTTATACAGGCTGACATGCCACGCACCAACATATGCAAATTGGAAGCTGAAATAACCCCACACATACCTGAGATAACATGACCATTCTATTTAAATTGACAAAACAACACATCACAGCTTCCTGGTAATCAGATGTGTTGAGTATTACTGTGCATCTTCCTTTGTCCGCTGGTAAAATGGTGATGTTTCGGTCCTGGCTGAGTGATGTTATAGCTTTCCTTTCCTGTGGTGTAAGATTTGAGGGAGGCATGTTATCTCAGGTATGTGTGGGGTTATTTCAGCTTCCATTTTGCATATGTTGGTGCGTGGCATGTCAGCCTGTATAAAACTTCTCTGTCTCACAGCTGCCATTCTGAATTGAAAAAGCCTTTTGGATAAAGGGTGAAATGTTTTCTGCAACAAATAAAGTCCAGTTGATCTTGTACTGTATTGAACGCCTTTTTTGATTTTATCATGTCCTGGACGACTGAGAATCTTCACCAGCATATTGCTTTTCATTTTCTAACCCAACATCATCCTCAAGTATGCTGATGACAGCATGAACTCAGTGACATACAATGTTGCTAAACATCTGGCTGGTATTTTAGCTCCACTTGTTGGAAACACACCTCATCACATAAAGAACTCTATTGATTTTGCCAACAAAGTTCAACATTTGAAGCTAACCCCGGGAGAAACTCTTGTTTCATATGATGCGACTTCTCTTTTCACTTGCATACCCATTTCTGAAGCAGTAGAAACGGTCAAAAAACAACTTCTACAGGACAAGGATTTGGACAAAAGGACCAACTTCACCTCAGACCACATCTGCACCCTGCTGGATCTCTGCCTCTCCACCACCTATTTCAAGTTCAATGACTGTTTTTACAGACAGAGGCACGGCTGTGCCATGGGATCTCCAGTGTCACCCATTGTTGCCAACCTTTACATGAAGGAAGTAGAACAGAGAGCCCTAAACTCCTATGAGGGGACAACTCCAAGCCATTGGTTCCGATATGTGGATGATACCTGGGTCAAAATCCAAGCCAGGGAGGTGGAAGCGTTCACCAGACACATTAACTCGGTCGACAACAACATCAAGTTCACCAGAGAGGATGCAAACGACAACAAGCTGCCTTTTTGGGACTGTTTAGTACATATGGAGGGAGAGGACAGCCTCAACATTGAAGTTTACAGAAAACCAACCCACACAGACCTGTATCTTCTGTTTGACTCTCACCATCCACTGGAGCACAAACTTTCTGTCATCAGAACCTTACAGCATCGGGCAGAACACATCCCCACAAGGACAGAAGGGAAGAAAAAGGAACAGAAACACATCAACAAATCTATGCAAACATGTGGATATCCCAAGTGGGCTTTTGTCAAGTCAGCGAGGAAATCTGCTAAACACAATAATGAACAGAAAAAGACTAACAGACGAAAAAACATGCATTGTTGCTGGAGTCTCAGAGAATTTCAGAAGGATTTTCAACAAACACAACATCTCAGTACATTTCAAACCCAGCAGAACTCTCAGACAGAGGCTGGTGCATCCTAAAGACAAAACACCAACACACAAACAGAGTGGTGTAGTGTACGTAGTCCAGTGCAGCGAGGACTGCCCAGACCGCTACATTGGAGAAACTAAGCAGCCCATCCACAGAAGAATGTCCCAACATAGGAGAGCAACCTCCTCTGGACAAAACTCAGCTGTTCACCTCCACCTCTTGGACAAGGGTCACTCTTTTGAGGACCAGAATGTGCAAATTTTGGACCAAGAGCACAGATGGTTTGAGAGGGGTGTGAAGGAAGCTGTTTATGTTAAGAGAGAAAAACCTTCTCTTAACAGAGGAGGAGGTCTGAGATTTCAACTTTCTAAGACTTATAACTCAGTTCTGGGGCTGATTCCCAAACGTTTTACACCGGATGGGAGCAGAGGTGTCTTGTCTGTGAATTAGACTAGCAAAGTTTTTTTGAGAAACCTCTGTTGTTGGTTTGGGAGGGTGTTTTTGTCAATTTACATACAGTTGTGTGTCTTCTGTCAGAGACCTCAAGGGAACTCCCTACTGTTAATGTGTGATCTGTCAATTTACATGTTTGTGTTACCTCAGTTTGAAATTTACATACCCGGTATGTTGGTGCGTGACTCACTGTTATACCATACCATACCATTTTATTTATAAAGCACTTTAAACAGGAACAAGTCCACACCAAAGTGCTGGACAAACAAACACGCAACAGGCAACACAGACAATGAAGTACAACACGAAAAACATAAAAACATTGCAGATCATAAATCAAACGATCCAATACAAATCAGCTGGCATTGAAAGCGATGGAGTAGTAGTGAGTTTTTAACCGGGATTTGAAAACCGAGAGGGAGGGGGCCTGTTTGATGAGCAGCGGTAACTCGTTCCAGAGTCTTGGGCCTGCTACAGAGAACGCCCTGTCACCCCTGCGCTTAAGGCGAGTTTCTGGAACTATTAAGAGTACCTGATCCTCTGACCTCAAAGCACGTGGAGGGACATATGGGTGTATCAGATCCGAGAGATAGGCGGGGGCGAGACTGTTCAGCGATTTGTAGACATACATGAGAATTTTGAATTGGATTCGAAGATGAACCGGTAGCCAGTGAAGGGAGGCCAAGACTGGTGTAATGTGCTCTCTTTTGCGTGTGCTGGTTAAAAATCGGGCAGCTGCGTTCTGAACCAGTTGTAATCGTGCAATGGTGGCTTGACTGACGCCAAACAGAAGTGAATTGCAGTAATCAAGCCTAGCTGTAATGAATGCGTGAATCACTGTCTCCAGGTGCTTTTTGTATAATCTGGAGTTATAACTCCACGCGCACACAGTCTGTTTCATTGAATTGATAAAGCTCCTCGGATGAGAAGCGAAACGTCTTCTGTAACAAATAAAGTCCAGTTGATCTTGTATTGAACGCCTTTTTTGATTTTATCATGTCTTGGACGACTGAGAATCTTCACCAGCAATATCAAAAGAAACATGCAACCTGTCCTTTTTCCACCTGCGCTCCGCTCTCCTGCACTCGCTCCTTGCGGCGCGCATGACGTCACTCAGCCAGGGCTCGGGGACAGGTTTGGTGTGCCAGCCCTTCAAAGGAGCAATCGTGTCCAGTGTTTTTAAACAAACAGAGTGGAAGCGGGAAACCAGTTCATCAACATTTAAACAAAGAGAGTCTTCAGAGTTCTCCTCGCAGAGACCAATAAAAGTGGAGGAGAACAGGGCTGGAGAGGAGGAGTTAAACATGCAACAGCGCTGAGGAGGAGCGCACAGTTTAACTGGACTGTGTGTTGGAATGTCAAATAGGATCTACTTATGATCCGAGAAAATAGCCTTGCATATGTCTGAATTGGAGACATCAGACCATGAGACAGGACCAAGTCCAGTGTGTGCCCGAGTTCATGAGTAGGACTGGACACAGACTGCACAAAGTTAAAAGAGTCAATAACGTTTAAAAAGCTCCTGGAGATTGGCTCATCTGGGTAGTACACGTGAATATTAAAATCACCAAGAACGAGAACAAAGTCATATTTGGGCAGGATGTCGGAAAGAAATTCTGAAAAGTCATTAATAAAATCCTTATTTTGCTTGGGTGACCGATAGATGACGATACACAAGACGACATGAGAGCGGCCAATTTCAAATTAACAATGTTCAAAACTTGTAAAAGAAGACTGCAGACAGATCTGCCGGCAATTAAAATCGTTTTTAAAAACAACTGCTATTCCTCCTCCTTTCTGACCCGACAGGTACGAGGAATTAAAATAGCAGCAATCAGGTGGTGACAGTTCAATACGGTTGGTTCTCAGCCATGTCTCCGTCATGCAGAGAAAATCAAGATCAAGGGACATGAAGAAGTCTCTCAAGATGAAAGTTTTATTTGACAGTGACCTTGCGTTAACAAGGCCGAACCTGGTATGGGCCGGTGCATCCGAAGCTGCAGCTTTCTGTGGAGCCCGACGTAGGGCTCGTAGATGGCAGGGATTTACGCGAGGACGGGGAGAGCAGGGGCCGCGGGGGCTGACCACGTCATCCGAACCAACGACACACACCAGCTAGCTGTCAGCAGGGTCCAGCAACCGCGGGCTCAGAAAGAGACCAGGTACCGTTCCATTTCTCCTCCGGGAGGCCACGGGAAATCGTGCCAAGAAAGCTTTGAACTTTAACAGTTGCCCACTGCGTTTGTCCCGGCGGCGCCGGCGTTTACGCCGAGAGAGAGGGGCGTGGGTGTGGCAAAAGTGAGCAGGTGTCTGACCGGCAAATGAAAACAGCTGAAACGTCGTATCAACACCACAATCAGAGTTGAATTTCACTAAATCCTTGGCAGAGAGATGAAGATCCAACCATGTTTGGCGATCATACACAAGCAGTGAACTGGCACTGGTGATGAAAAACAAAATCAACACAAATAAAAACAGTGAAAGACAGCAAGCCCCACACACTAGCGCCATCTTAGTAATGCCGGGTACCCCCCAAAAGCGTCAAAACGCTCTTGCCGCACCCTTTTGGCCGCTTGTCACCAGAATCTGTTCACACTAAATGACGCGCAGTGGGAGGAGCGTCTGGCTCCTTTTCCGGTTGTTTCTTGTACACCGGGCAGATAAAATCAGCTGTACGTGAGCCTCGTTACTACTTGAGTGGGTTTTCTACGAGCCGAACTGCAGCTCCGAAAGTCTTTGTTGAGATTAAAACGTTTTTTAATGTTTGGGGTGATCGTACGCTCGAGCAGACAGCGGCAACTGTAAAAATGTCAAGTTTCTTACCGGAGGCTGGTTTCTTCATGGAGGCTTGTTGGGGTAAGTTTAAAAAGTCCAAAAACAGTCCCGTCGTTGTTGCGTCATCACATAGCAGAGGCTCTCCCGATTGGTTGCTGCGCCGCGTCGAGCAGCCAAAGTTCAAATGTATGAACTTTGGCTGCTCGGCGCGTGCCGGAAAAGAACTGCCGCGCTGCTTGAAATACTCAAAACGCGCCGCCCCTGGCCGCGCCTCCACATAGCCTTTGCATGTAAAGTGGCAGCGTCGGCCGCCCGAAACGCGTTTGGTGGGTACCCGGCATGAAGTGCTGTATGAATGTGTGTAGTAGAGTGCTGTATGAATGTGTTGTACAGTGCTGTATGAATGTGTTGTACAGTGCTGTATGTATGTGTTGTACAGTGCTGTATGAATGTGTTGTACAGTGCTGTATGTATGTGTTGTACAGTGCTGTATGAATGTGTTGTACAGTGCTGTATGTATGTGTTGTACAGTGCTGTATGAATGTGTTGTACAGTGCTGTATGTATGTGTTGTACAGTGCTGTATGAATGTGTTGTACAGTGCTGTATGTATGTGTTGTACAGTGCTGTATGAATGTGTTGTACAGTGCTGTATGTATGTGTTGTACAGTGCTGTATGAATGTGTTGTACAGTGCTGTATGTATGTGTTGTACAGTGCTGTATGAATGTGTTGTACAGTGCTGTATGTATGTGTTGTACAGTGCTGTATGAATGTGTTGTACAGTGCTGTATGAATGTGTTGTACAGTGCTGTATGAATGTGTTGTAGTAGAGTGCTGTATGTATGTGTTGTACAGTGCTGTATGAATGTGTTGTACAGTGCTGTATGAATGTGTTGTAGTAGAGTGCTGTATGAATGTGTTGTAGTAGAGTGCTGTATGTATGTGTTGTACAGTGTTGTATGTATGTGTTGTACAGTGCTGTATGTATGTGTTGTACAGTGCTGTATGTATGTGTTGTACAGTGCTGTATGAATGTGTTGTACAGTGCTGTATGAATGTGTTGTACAGTGCTGTATGAATGTGTTGTAGTAGAGTGCTGTGTGTTGAAGGTAAATGAAAGCACAGATTGTGTTGTAAAAAGCTTAGACTATCTTCTCTGAATATGCTGAATACAGCATCTCAGACTGAGGAAGTCTTTCGGATGAAAGACGAAACATTTCTACAATTTTTTTGCTTTGTTTTGTTTTGTTTTTTGAATGTCCAGAGGACCAGACTTAGCTTTTTTAGAATTTTCTACCTGGATTATTGAGTATGCATCAGGTTTCTTAGACCATCTTGATTACTGTATATAGAAAGTTGCTCTATAGGTACAGTCCATTTATTAAAGCTGTGCACAAACTTGTTAATTCCTTATGTATGAACATGAATAATTAATTATCTTTGGTTTTGATTTTTCTATTCAGTGGAGTCGTTGGCTCTCTCTCTGATGGCAGGATTTGAGCAGTGCTGAAGAAGCATCCATGTTGGAGGACTTTGTACTCTGATTAGTGTCCTAAGGCTCATTTGTAACGTGTTTCAGCTCAAACCAATGAAGATGGATTCAACATTGTGACTGTATGTCAGCTAATGTATTTAAAGTTGTTTGTCATTTATTTTTTTATATGTTCTGTTGATTGTTAATCATGTATTTGTATTAAGCACTTTTAAAGCATGCACAGTAACACACTTAATTTTTTTTAAATATAAAAAAATTGCAAAAGATTTAAAAACAATGTGCAAAGATACCATACCATACCAACTTTATTTATAGAGCACTTTATGCACCCAACAGGACCAATGTGCTGTACACACAATCATAAAATACAATACAATCATAAAATGGAAGGGACTAAAAACAGTACTAAAATAATAAATTATGAATACAATAAAACAAAGTTAAAACATCTCAGATTGTACCAAAAGCCAAAGAAAAAAGATGGGTTTTAAGAAGAGACTTAAAAACAGCAAGTGAAGAGGCCTGTCTTATGTCTAATGGGAGGTCATTCCAGAGCTTAGGAGCTACCACAGAGAAAGCACGGTCCCCTCTAAGCTTGCGCTTTGTCCTCGGTACCCTCAGAAGCAACTGGTCAGCTGACCTGAGCGAACGAGAGGGTGTGTAGTAATGCAGCAGCTCAGACAGGTATGGAGGGGCATGGCCATTAAGAGCTTTAAAAGTAAATAAAAGTATTTTAAAATGAATCCTGTAATGCACCGGCAACCAGTGCAAAGAAGCCAAAACGGGAAATATGGTCAAATTTTTGTGTACCTGCACTGCAAAAACAGTACTACTTGAAATAAGCCGTAAATTCTTGAATTTGATCAAATTTTCTTATTTTGAGAAAAAAAATCTGCCAATGGGGTGAGAAAAATTTGCTTGGCTAGAATTCTTAAAACTAGCAAATGAATCTAACTGCTGTATACCTTAAAACTAGACAAAACAAGAAAAAATATGTGCTTTTAACAAGCAAAATTTACTTTTTATAGGTGATTTTCAGATTTGTTTATACTTAAATTAAGAAAAATTTACTTGTTACAAGGTGAGATGCTCTGATATGTAGAAAATCATTGCCTAAATTGAGTATTATGCTTTCTAGAAAAAGCTCATCTCAAGAATTTTTTGCTTAATTTAGGATTCTACACCTTACTTTATTTTTCTTACAACAAGACAAAATTGCTTAAAACTGATTTTTTTAATTTCTTGATTAAACAAAATATAATAATTTTATATCAATTTTGAGATTAACAACTAGCAAAAATAGCCAACAATAAGACAAAATTAGCTCAATAAGAATACTTTAAAAAAGGGATTTTATCTTAAATTAAGGGAACAGAATCAATTTCACTTTTTGCGCTTTTATTGCCAGCAACATAAGTGAACAGGAGTGGAACAGAAGTGTACATTCAAGATACTCTAAAGGAATTACCGGTAATAACAGTTAGCTCACTGCTGTATAAAATTTTGACAGAACAGCTAGTCGAACAGTATGTGTAAAATAACCAAAATTTCAGCAGGGTACTGTGCAACACTTTCAGAAATGTACATTCAAGATAGTTAGCATACTCACTGCTAGTATCAAAAATAAATTTCCCTGTACTATAAAAACAAACAAATAAATCTATTCCAACTTTGGATAATGTATCAGACAAACAATTTTAAAGAACACACAAACAAACGTGTCTTACTGAACAACTTTTCTGAAAAAGATGTAACTCACTCAATGAATGACTTCCACTTGCCAAGAGCCTTCTTGTAAGATGGGGTTGAATCTAGGTCATGGATGGAGTCTTTGAGTATTTCAGTTCGCAAGACAGACAGCAGCGTGGAAATGCACTTCGGGTACGTGAGGTGGAAGCCATAGTAATATGCCATGAGATAGAGCAGTCCCTCAACAAGATTCTCCCTGTCAAAGGTGGTCACTGGTGTGGTTCCAACAGCAATCATGCAGTTGCTTTCAGAAAGGAGCAAAACAGGACAACCCAGAGGTCGCTGACGCAGGAAGCCTTCAGGGCCTTCTGAAGTCTACATGACAGAAAAGAAAGAAGAGGGTTAGAAAACCTCAAAAACACATATCTAACTAAAATACTTAATAGTGAAGTGTGAATAGTTTAAACTTTTTGATCAATTAGATATTTAAAGACCGTGTAAAGTGAATTTCAATATTTTCTTCAATAAACATTATAACCCAGCCAGCATGCACAGGTGGGCCCCATATGGTATACATATGTGCAAAAAACATGGGCCCCAAAAGGTTTTGTCCAAGGTTTCCATGGTGGCCCCACATGGGTTGGCCCAGATAGATTTTAATGGGCCCTGACTGGGTTTTCAGTGGGACCCATATGTTTAACTTAAATGAGACCCATGTAAAACCCATGTGTGTACCTTGAAGAATATCTACCTGGGACTAAACTGGGTCCCAACTGGGCTAAAAATATGGGTAATAAGTGGGTTTGTCCACGGTTTCCATGGTGGCCCCACATGGGTTGGCCCAGATAGATTTTAATGGGCCCTGACTGGGCTTTCAGTGGGACCCAGATGTTTAACTTAAATGAGACCCATGTAAAACCCATGTGTGTGCCTTGAAGAATATCTACCTGAGACTAAACTGGGTCCCAACTGGGCTAAAAATATGGGTTATAAGTGGGTTTGTCCACAGTTTCCATGGTGGCCCCACGTGGGTTTGCCCGGATAGACTATAATGGGCACTGTCTGGGCTTTCAGTGGTTCCCAGATGGTTAATTTACATGAGGCTCATTACAGACCCATGTGTGTTCTTACCAGCATAATTTATGTGTCGGATTTTCCGATCCAACCTGCCAAGAGCACGTATATTGCACCATACTCTGTGACCTGTCTTAACATTGTGTGAGTTACACTCAAAGAACACTCTGAGCCTCACAACAGATAATACACAATCTTTAACAAGAGGCAGTTCTATAACACAGATGTCCTTCTGACTCATGGTGCAGCCCGGAACACTAAAATACTGCTAAACATTATGGGAAATCAACATAGTCCACTCCCCGTTTTTGATTGTGGCACTATGAGTTGTAATTCTTGTTGGCTTTGATCAACGGATACAGATTTAAACTATAATTGAACACTAATATACCGCTAAGCATGATGGGAAATCAACACGGTTCACTTCCTGTTTTTTAGTTTAGTTTTTGATTGTGGCACTATGAGTTGTAATTCTTGTTGGTTTTGATCAACAGATACAGATTTAAAATATACATTGAATTTATAAATGTAAATTCAATGTACAGTTTAAATCTGTATCTGTTGATCCCACATTTATACCACTTGGGATAAATACAGTTAGCCCACATGGGCTTCCCATGCTGGGCACATTATACTAAAATCACATGGGTCCTATATACTGATGCACATGTCTGTCCCATTCCCAGTTAGCCCACATAAAAAAATGAGCTGGGGCCTATATATATATGCCCAGGTTGAAGCCATGTAAGATCATCCCACATTTAGCCCACTTGGGGTAAATACAGTTAGCCCACATGGGCTTCCCATGCCGGGCCCATTATACCAAAACCACATGGGTCCCATATAATGATGTCCATTTCTGTCCCATTCCAAGTTAGCCCACATAAAAATGAACTGGGGCCTGTATATCCATGCCAAGGCTGAACCCATGTAAGGTTATACGACACTTATCCCACTTGGGGTCAATATAGTTAGCACACATGGGCTTCCCATACTGTGACCATTATACTAAAACCACATGGGTCCCATATAATGATGACCATTTCTGTCCCATTCCCAGTTAGCCCACATAAAAATGTACTGGGCCCTATATATCCATGCCCAGGTTGAACCCATGTAAGGTGATCCCACATTTATACCACTTGGGATGAATACAGTTAGCCCACATGGGCTTCCCATGCTGAGCACATTATACTAAAATCACATGGGTCCCATATACTGATGCATATATCTGTCCCATTCCCAGTTAGCCCAAATAAAATTAAACTGGGGCCTATATATCTATGCCCAGGTTCAACCCATGTAAGGTCGGCCCACTCTTATACCACTTGGGATAAATACAGTTAGCCCACATGGGCTTCCCATGCTGGGCCCATTATACCGAAACCACATGGGTCCCATATAATATTGCCCATTTCTGTCCCATTCCCAGTTAGCCCACATAAAAATGTAGTGGGCCCTATATATCCATGCCCAGGTTGAACCCATGTAAGGTGATCTCACATTTATACCACTTGGGATAAATACAGTTAGCCCACATGGGCTTCCAATGCTGGGCCCATTATACCAAAACCACATGGGTCCCATATAATGATGCCCATTTCTGTCCCATTCCCAGTTAGCCCACATAAAAATGTATTGGGCCCTATATAACCATGCCCAGGTTGAACCCATGTAAGGTGATCCCACATTTATACCACTTGGGATAAATACAGTTAGCCCACATGGGCTTCCCATGCTGGGCCCATTATACCAAAACCACATGGGTCCCTTATAATATTGCCCATTTCTGTCCCAATCCCAGTTAGCCCACATAAAAATGTAGTGGGCCCTATATATCCATGCCCAGGTTGAACCCATGTAAGGTGAGCCCACATTGATACCACTTGGGATAAATACAGTTAGCCCACATGGGCTTCCCATGCTGGGCCCATTATACTAAAACCACATGGGTCCCATATAATAATGCCCATTTATGTCCCATTCCCAGTTAGCCCACATAAAAATGTAATGGGCCCTATATATCCATGCCCAGGTTGAACCCATGTAAGGTGAGCCCACATTGATACCACTTGGGATAAATACAGTCTGCCCACATGGGCTTCCCATGCTGGGCCCATTATACTAAAACCACATGGGTCCCATATAAAATTGCCCATTTCTGTCCCATTGCCAGTTAGCCCACATTAATCCTGTATAGGACCCATATATTTAGCCCAACAGGGCTCACAAAATGGGTTCCTTTATGGGATAACCATATGGGTCTCATGCAGTTAGCCCAGATAAATCCCATGCCCACTCATTACCCAACTAGCCCACAATAACCCCATGTGGGGCCCAACTATGCATGTTGGCTGGGAAATGTCATAATTGTAATCTTATAAATGAGTAAAAAGTCTCAAAATTGTAGCTCAATTAATTTTGGAGTTATAGATCAAACTGTGTATAAAGATATGTCTGTTTCAGGATTTTTTAGGCGTGTTTTAAATGTGACCGCGTTTCGTCACACGGTCTTCTTAAGTATAGCCCCACCCCCTGCAGCTCCAGCCGTATAAATTACTTCTTCGCCTTGGTGGAGCCGTTCACTCGCGAATCGCAGATAGCAATAGCTATAGCTCCTTTTATGCTAAGAAAATGCGACAGGCCCATTGCATACTTAGTTATCAACGTGTTATATTTTAATCACCAACACAGACCCCGCATGCGATGTGACCGGGTCGGACCGGGTACAGCGAGTCCGCTGCTCATCTTCTAAAATAGCGCTTATTATTAAACACATAACAGCGGAGTTATGAATTATAGTTGTGTCCTCAACTTTAAAAACAAAACCAGAGTTGTTTGCGCACTAAAAACAGCGTAACTCTTGTGAACTAGATGGAGATGTCCATCAGTTCCACTGATAAGTTAGTCTTTTGCTCTTGACCAAACTTAATCAGCTGACAAGGCAGTGAGCTTTCAGGTCTCGCTGTCTTTTTCACTCTAAAGCGTTCCAGGAAGCAAAAACGCTTTTACTAAAAATGTTGAGATTAGAACACAGTTTCCTCATTGGTCCGTGGGCCAAGCGAGGAGAGAAAGAGACACGTCAAATAGTTCACTTTCATGTTATCAGGATTCAAGGTTACAGCCAGAAGCAGAGAGAAATGTTTAGGAAAAAGACAGACACATAGACTCCAAGAGGTAAAATACTTGGATTAGCGTCTTAACACTTCTAAAACAAATCTAAAAAGCACAATTTGACATAAAATTCAACTCTGACATAGTTCTTTTGAATAGACGGGCAGAATATACCAGCATATTAATTATCATTAATTATCATTCACATTAAAGAATAACACAGCATAATAGCACATCATGTGAATGACAAAATGTTATTTTTTTGATTACATTAGAATAAATTAAAGAAGTCAATAGTCTCTTTTGGTAACTATGTTCTCAGATTACAACTAATGGAATAATTTGTAGTAAATGTCTTGTTTACTGAGAGGTCAGTAAAGGTTATCACTGGAACATTTCAAAAGACGTATCATAGCGGACACTGTCATGCCCACTACACTGGGAAATTTAACATATTATTTTCTTGCTGTATGTCAGGATTGTTCCAGATGGGTGTTAGTCTGCATGGGAGTAGTGAAGACTTTGTCCTTTTCAGATACTCCCACCATGCCGTCAGAGATGAGCTAATACTGATACTTTTAAAGCAAACATATCTTTTTATATTTGTGCTAATAAATGGCAGATCTGAAATCCTAATATTATTACATAAAGTTTGTTCCATGTCTATCCAAGTTACATCTAGTGCATTTGGATTTAACCACTTTGAGATACATTGTAACCTATTCACTAAATAGTAGTGATAGAAGTTGGGAAGTTCTAATCCTCTGGTATCTTTAGAGTTCTGTGATGCTTTTAAGATTCTAATCTACATAATTCTAATCCACAAATACATCAAAAGTACATTTGGACAAGTATGCATATAAATAAAAATAAACACTGCAAAATATCACATTGTGCTGATGCTGATCTGTTTTCTTGTTGCTGTGTTCATCTGTGTTCATCTGTGACCATCTGCTCATACAAACTCATGTTTGTGCTGCTGTTTATTTCCACTATATTAGGCTTAGTGTATTACTAGTTGATGTTTTTCTTAGTTAATTCTAGATGTTATTACTGTTTTTCTCTTGCATTTGTTGTTGGATGTAACTGGGACCCCGTGTACATAATCTTGTTTTCATCACATGTACCACATGCGGTGCAAATGACAATAAAGACTCTCTGACTCTCTCTCTGACTCTGATATATCAATATGACAATATACGAAGATACAGAATCTAAGATATATAATATTGAAGAAGTGATTAATAAAGATTTCTTTCCAGTCATAAAATACTGTAAATATTACAATGAAGATCAATTTAACAATATTAATGTAAATGGTAAATGGAACTTATTTATATAGCGCTTTCCAGCCCCCTGTGAGGAGCCCCAAAGCGCTTTACTATACCAACCATCCACCCATTCATTCAGACATTCATACACCGGTAGTGGTAGCCTGCCTTGCAAGGCGCCATCCAGACCTACCGGGAGCAACTCGGGGTTAAGTGTCTTGCCCAGGGACACAACGACACATGGTGGGCGGATGCGGGATTCGAACCTCCAACCTTCCGATCAGGGGTCGACTGCCATTACCACTACACCACGGCCGCCCCCATAAGAAATTAATGTAACAAATGGAACTCTCTCTATTATTCATTTTAACTGCAGAAGTATAAATGCAAATATATCTAACATTACCGATTACTTGGATCAACTAAATAGAACTTTTGACATAATTGCACTATCTGAAACTTGGTTAAATGATGTAAATACTGTAATAGTATCATTTTCGATGGATATGAATTGCATTACGTGAACAGAATAAGTGGAAGGGGTGGTGGTGTTGCTCTACTTGTCAAGAATGAAATAAAATGTAAATTGGTTAGTGAAATGTCAACAATTGTTGATACTACTATGGAAATGGTAACAATAGAAATAATAAGTAAAACTGGTAAAAACATCATAGTAAGTTGTGCATACAGATCACCTGGCTCGAATATAGAAACATTTACTGACAATGTTATTGAGTTATTAGAAAAGAACGTTAATAAGAATGTTTTTTTATGTGGGGACTTTAATATTGATTTAGGAAATATTACGGAAGCAAATAACGTTCATACATTCTTTAATTCTATGCATAGTTTAAACCTGTATCCGTTAATTTCAGAGCCTACAAGAATCACAAATCATAGTGCCACAATAATAGACAATATCTTCACAAATATAAATCATGGGGATCTGACAGCTGGTATTCTTGTTACTGATCTAAGCGATCATTTGCCAATTTTCACAATTTATGATAATGAACAAACCTTTATCAAAGCAGTTAAAAAAAAGAAAAGAGTAATTAACACATCCAAAAAAGCTATGGATAGACTAATCTTCGACTTGGATAAGCAAACATGGGAAAAAGTGTATGTTGATGATGTGAACACATCATATGATGAGTTTATGAACATTTTGGAAACTCTGTACGTCAAGAACTGTGTGCAAACAAACTATACCAGGAATAAGAACTTTGACCAACCTTGGATTACGAATGGATTGAGAAATGCCTGCAAAAAAAAGAATTACTTGTACTCATGTTTTTTGAGATCTAGAACACAAGAATCTGAAGTAAAGTATAAGAGGTATAAAAATAAGTTAGTTAACATTATAAGAAAACGCAAAAAAGAATATTACAGTGAATTATTGAATATAAGTAATGGTGATACTAAAGCAACTTGGAGAGTGATGAACAATGTTCTGAAGAATCATAAATCAAAGACTAGCATTTCACAACATTTTGTAAATAATAATGAAGACGTCTATGACGAACATGACATTGTAAATGGTTTTAATCAATATTTTGTTAATGTGGGACCAAGTCTTGCAGCCAAAATTCCACAAGTGAATAGTACAGTGAATCACTCGATCATTGGCAGTACCAACAGTATTTTTCTCAAGGAAACAAATAAAGAAGAAATAATGAATGTTGTTAAAAAAAATTCTGACAAGCGATCTAAAGACTATGTTGACATGGATATGAAATTTGTAAAATATATAATTAGTCATGTCATGGAGCCATTTATGTATATTTGTAATTTATCTTTTTCTACTGGAAAATTTCCAGATACAGTAATATGAAAGTGGCTAAGGTGGTACCTCTTTTTAAAGATGGTGATAAAAAGCCTATTTAACAACTACAGACCAATATCCTTGCTACCATAGTTTTCAAAAATTTTAGAGAAATTATTTGTAATTAGATTGGACCATTTCATTGACAAACATAACATTTTAAGTAACAGTCAGTATGGATTCAGAGCTAAAACTTCTACGTCAAATGCTATAATGGAATTAATAGAACAAATAACCACAGCGGTTGATCAAAAAAAATATTGTCTCTGGGTTTTTGTTGATTTGAAAAAGGCCTTTGATATTGTGGATCATACCATTCTCATAGACAAATTGAGTAATTACGGTGTGAGAGGACCAGCATTGCAGTGGGTTACTAGCTATCTCAGTAACAGGACACAATTTGTACAAATCAATGATGTAAGATCCAACCTCTGTAGTATTACATGTGGAGTCCCTCAGGGTTCTATCATTGGACCTAAATTATTTATTTTGTATATTAATGGCTTGGTTAATGTTTCAGTACTTCTCAAATGTATCCTTTTTGCTGGTGATACAACTTTTTTTGTTGTGGTCATGATATTACACAGATCTTTGAATTTATGAAGATAGAATTGGTAAAAATACAAAATTGGTTTAATATAAATAAATTGTCATTTAATTTAGATAAAACTAAATATATGATATTTGGTAAAAAAAAAAAAAACTACTGTTGATATTCCATTTATTTGTATACAGGTAGTCCCCGACTTACGAGCGCTCTTACTTACGAGGTCCCGGACTTACGAGCATGCATCTCATTTAAAAAAAATTGTTTTTACTTTTTTTTAATTTTTTATAAATGAATACATGTACAGTACTGTACAGTCACCAAGCACTTAGCCTATCCTAACACAGTTTTTAAAGATGAAGGAGTGAGTTGAATTGTCTCCCTTTATGGGAATGGAGCCTGCAGGGAGGAGGGACACAATTCAACTGACTCCTTAACTGTGTTAGGATAGGCTAAGTGCTTGGTGACTGTACAGTACTGTACATTTATCTATTTATAAATAAAAAACAATAAAAAAATAAAAATACTGTATATACTGTATATTTTTAATAAATAGATAAATGTACAGTACTGTACAGTCACCAAGCACTTAGCCTATCCTAACACAGTTTTTAAAGATGAAGGAGTCAGTTGAATTGTCTCCCTCCTCCCTGCAGGCTCCATTCCCATAAAGGGAGCTAGCTCCCTTTATGTGAAAGGGAGACAATTCAACTTATTCCTTCATCTTTAAAAACTGTGTTAGGATAGGCTAAGTGCTTGGTGACTGTCCAGTACTGTACATGTATTCATTTATTTAAAAAAAAAAATATTATTATTATTTTTTTTACTATGTGATCCTACTTACGAATGTTTGACATACGAGCGCCCCCTAGGGACGGAACTCGCTCGTAAGTCGGGGACTACCTGTATATATATTTATTCAGAATGTACAGCTGTATAAAATTTACATCCATTGTACAATATTATGTATTTCCCTTTTTTTAGAAAGAAAAGAAATAAAAATGAGAAAAAAAGAAAGAAAAAGATAAAAAAAGAAAAAGAAGAAAAGAAAAAGAAATAAACACCCATCCCACCCACTCTCTCAATGTAGTAACATAGGCAATAATATTACATTTTAGAATTAAACATTTTTTTGAAAGGTCAGAGTTAAAAGAGAAGAATACAACAGAAACGTTTAAAAGGATTAACATAAAACAATTACATCGATACTCATCACTCTCTCAGATCTAATCTGGTTAGAATGTCCAGGAAGGGAGACCATATCCGGTCAAACTTGGATAATGTCCCACGTGTAGAATGTAGAATTTTTTCAGGAGTGCAATATGATAACAGTTCGTTGATCCAATGTTTTTGGTTTGGTGGTTCTACAGATTTCCAATTCTTAAGAATACACTTTTTTGCAGCAGATGATGCTAACAAAACAAAGTATTTCTTGCAGGGATATATATTCAAGGACATAACATCGCCAAGTATCCAAATCCTGGGGTCAACATCTAAAGAAAGTCCACAAACTGTTGAAGTTGTCAGAATTACATTATTCCAGTAGTTTTGCAAATGTACACAATTCCAAAGCATATGAAGAAGGTCACCTACAGTTGTACCACATCTCTGGCATTTGTCAGTGATATTGGCATTCATTTTATTCAATTTATATGGGGTATAATATATGCGGTGAAAAATATTAAATTGAGTTTGCCTGTGTTTTGTTGATCGTAATATTGTTTGGGATGAATTTAGTAATGTATTCCAGTTTTTGTCATCATATTTACAATTTAAATCCGATTCCCATTTTGATTTATTTGAGTACTTCTCATAAGCTGGTAAATGGTCAATAACAGTTTTATAAACACAAGAAACAAGTCCTTTTGTATTGGTACGTTTGGGGTCTAGTAAGCATGTTTCCAGCGGAGTTTCATCTGGTTTATTCGGAAATATCTCTAATGTTAGGCTCTTAATCCAATGTCTAATCTGAAAATATTTGAAGTGATTGTGCCTATGTATGTCGTAGCATTCAGACAATTGACTGAAGCTGGCAAAGACATTATTAATATAGAGGTTGCTGACTGTTCTAATGCCTTTTCTATTCCAAGTTTGTAGTATACCATCTGTTATAGGTTTAGGAATATTAGGGTTACCTTTAAGTGGCATGTTAACCAAAATTCGTGTGTTTAGTTTTAAGAGAGTATGTAACTGAAGCCATGCGTCGTAGGTAGCTAAAATTAAAGGATTTGATGTAATTTTAGTCAGTTGCTTTTTTGAACCCAAGAATGGAATAATTGCCAATGATACAGATTTTAATTCTTGTTCTATAGAGCCACCTCATATCGTTGCCATTCGAATAAGTCCACATCCATAGAATACGGAGCTGGGTGGTTAAATAATATATTCTAAAATTTGGAAGATTCAATCCGCCTTTAGCATAAGGAGCCTGTAAAGTCAAAGTCAACGTTATTGTCAGAACTGCAATATGTACAGGACATACACAGGACCGAAATTGCGTTTCTCTCAGTCCCTCGGTGCAACAGTAACCATCTAAACACTAAAACATTTAATAAACATAAGCATAAAATAGTAAAAGTGTAACACTGTCCTGAGTTTTTTCATAATAGTATAAAAGTATGAAAATTTACACCAACACTGAAACACCAAACACCCCTAAAACACCAAACACCCAATGAACATAAGCATAAAATGAAATAATAAAAGTGTAATACTGTCCTGAGTTTTTGCATAGTAGTATAAAAAGTATATCTATAAAATAAACTGAAGGTTCTAGCATTGACATTTGCAAAGAGTGGCACAGCAGCATATAAGTTAATGTACACAGTATATGTATGAGGTAGTTGATGTTGGTATTGTAACGTAAGAAGCTTAACTCTTGGGACCTTTTTTGCCATAAAAAGAGAGATAGTGCTTTATTTAATTTTAAAAAAAATGTCATTGGAACTTTTAAGGGGATACATTGAAATAAGTAAATAAATTTAGGTAGTATAGACATTTTAATTGAATTAACTCTGCCAATTAAAGATAGTGGGAGATCCATCCATCGTTCCAACTCTGCTTTAGTTTTATTAATTAATGATGTGTAATTCTTTTGGTAAATTTGATCATACGAGGAACTAATATTAATACCAAGGTATGTAAAACCGTCCGTGCACCATTTAAATGAACCAGGTAGTAATTGTGTCTCCTGTTCTGTCATATTGAGTGGAAACGCTTCACTCTTGGAATAATTAATTTTGTAGCCTGAAACTCTGCTGTATGACCCAAGGCATGCCAGTAAAGATGGAAAGGATATAGAAGGCTGAGTTATAAATACCAATAAATCGTCCGCATATAGCGCAAGTTTATGTTCTTCTATACCTACCCTCATTCCTGTGATGGATAAATCAGAGCGGATAGCAATCGCTAATGGTTCTATAGCAATGGAAAATAGACTAGGAGAACTTGGGCATCCCTGTCTACAGCCTCGGGAAAGCGAGAAGGCGTCTGACAAAACCCCATTAGTCAAAATCTGTGACCTAGGGTTGTTAAAGAGTGTTCTTATATATCTAATAAAGGTTTCACCAAAATTCATAGCTCTCAGGGTTTCAAAAAGAAAATCAAGTTCAATTCTGTCAAACGCTTTCTCAGCATCCATAGAAAGTATTGCCAGGGGGTACCTCTTTCTTTTAGCAATATCAATAATGTGAAACAACCTCCGAATATTGTCTGCTCCTTGTCGGTTTTTAACAAAACCTGTTTGGTCTGCATGAATAATTTTTGGAATTATTTTCTCCAGTCGGGATGCTATTATTTTAGACAAGATCTTATAGTCGGAGTTGAGAAGACTGAGGGGTCTATAGTTACTGCACTTTTGTACATCTTTTCCAGGTTTGGGAAGTAATGTTATTGTTGCTAATTCTAAAGATTGTGGAAGTGCTGTCTTTTCGAATGCCTCCTTGATCATGTTTGTAAGAGGAGTAATTAATTTATTTGAAAAGGTTTTAAAGTATTCTATTGGAAAGCCGTCTGGCCCCGGGGCTTTGTGATTTTGTAATGATTTAACAGCAAGTTGAACCTCCTCTTCACTTATTTCACCCTCCAGTATGTCTTTATCAGTTTCGTTAATCTTGGGTAGTTGTAATTTATTTAAAAATTGTTTTATATCTACATTGTCTCTGCCAAGTCCAGATTTATATAACGTTTGATAGTATTTTTTAAATTCCATATTTATGTCTTTTGCATTTTCTAAAAGTCTTCCATCATCTGTTGTAATACTTTGAATAAATTTTTCATTGTCCTCCTTTTTTATCTGCCACGCCAATAATTTGCTTGTTTTATTACCGAATTCGTAGTAGTGATATTTTGTTCTAGCCATTGCCGCCTCAGCTTTACTAGTACACAGTATGTCATATGAAACCCGCTTTTGTTTTAATATACTAAGTAATTCTGGTTTTTATGTTCTTGAATGGTCCTTCTCCAAAGTCCTTATGTCTTTTTCTAATTGAGAAATCTGTTCTCGTTTTTTTTTTGTTTTTGTATGAAACATATGAAATAATGTGACCCCTCATATAAGCTTTGAGGGCTTCCCATATATTTGAATGTGAGGAGGTATTCAAATTTACTTCCAGGTGTATATCAATTTTGGTATTCATAAAACTGACAAATTCAGGATCTCTAAGAAGATGTTCTCTGAATCTCCATCCAGGAGAAGAGTAAGTATGATGACAAAAATCTAGTTTCATTTGTATGGGGTTATGGTCCGATATTGTAGCTGCTAAATAAGAACAAGTTTTAATTTGTGACAAAAGTGAGTGTGAGGCCAGGAACAAGTCAATTCTTGAATATGTGTTGTGGACATTGGAATAGAATGAATAATCTTTGCAGGTTGGATTACATAAACGCCATACATCTCCCAATCCTAATTCTTTCATACCCTGAGTCAGTGCCACCGCTGCTCTAGACAGTGTAGCAGGTTTGGAATAAGAGCGGTCCATTGTTGGACTTAAAACCAGGTTGTAATTGCCGCCCAAAATACACGGGGCTTCAACCGTTGCCAGTTTTAGAATTAAATCATTAAAGAATTCTGGATTGTCTAAATTTGGACCATATACAGACACTAGAATTACCCTGTTTGTATTTATAACACAGTCTATCAAAATTAATCTGCCAGCTCTATCATTTTCCATATAATTTAACCGAAATCTGAGGTTTTTATTAATAAGCAAGGCTACACCTCTGGCATTGGATGTAAAAGAAGAATAAAATACATGACCAACCCAATCCCGGCGTAATTTTAAATGTTCTAAATCTGTAAGATGAGTCTCTTGAATAAAGGCGATGTCTGTGCCTTGTTTCTTGAGGTATGGGCAGCACGGTGGCACAACTGGTAGAGCTGCTGCCTCAGCGAGCAGGTCCCCGGTTCAAATCCCGGTCCGGGGGCCTTTCTGGGTGGAGTTTGCATGTTCTCTCTGTGCATGCGTGGGTTTTCTCCGGGTGCTCCGGTTTCCTCCCACAGACCAAAAACATGCATGTTGGGCTGATTGATAACTCTAAAATTGACCCTAGGTGTGAGTGAGACAGGTCCCTCTTGCAAATGAGTCCCCGTGGCTCATCGAGGCTAGCCTGTATAAATAAAGGTTGAATTGAATGAATGAATGTTAGCACTTTCTTCCTTTTAATGGGGTTGTTAATCCCTCTAACATTAAATGAAATACAAATTAGTAATCCTGTCTTATTCATTTTTGAGTATTATTTAAAAAAATTCTGGTTAATTGACAGTTTTAAAATGTTCATAACTTGAAGAAAATAAGAAAATCTCTGACCCTTTACCAAAGGTTTAATGATTTCAATTTTCTCAGAGTCAGAGTTTATTGTCATTTGCACCGCATGTGGTACATGTGATGAAAACGAGATTATGTACACAGGGTCCCAGTTACATCCAACAACAAAATGTAAGAGAAAAAAAAGAACAGTAATAACATCTAGAATTAACTAAGAAAAACATCAACTAGTAATACACTAAGCCCTAATGTAGTAGAAAAACATCATTATAAACAGCAGCACGAACATGAGTCTGTATGAGCAGATGGTCACAGATGAACACAGCAACAAGAAAACAGATCAGCATCAGCATGATGTGATATTTTGCAGTGTTTATTCTTATTATTTATTTATTCATGAGTCTAACAGCCTCAGGGTAGAAGCTGTTCCTCAGTCTAGTGGTTCTACATTTGATGCTCCTCAACCTCCGTCCTGAGGGGAGTGGGGCAAAGAGTGAGTGTGCTGGGTGAGTGAGGTCTTTCATGATGCAGGTGGCTCTTTTCCTGCATCTGGAGGTGTAAATGTCTGTGATGGTGGGGAGACTGACTCCAACATCTTCTGTGCAGCCTTCACCACTCTCTGTAGAGCTTTCCTCTCTTCAACTGTGCAGCCTCCATGCCACACGTTGATGCTGGAGCACAGGATGCTCTCCACTGCACACCTGTAGAAGGAGGTGAGGACTGAGCTACTCAGACCAGCTCGTCTCAGCCGTCTGAGGAAGTAGAGTCTCTGATGACCTTTCTTGATCAGGCTGGTGGTGGTGTTGCTCCAGCAGAGTGAACCTCATAGAGAGAGTGCCCCCCAAACCCCCCCAAAAATGAAAAAATAAAAATGATATTCCATTTATGATTGACAATGTTGAGATCTGTCGTGTTAGTGAGGTGAAATTTCTGGGTGTCATCATTGACGACAAACTGACGTGGAAACTTCTTATAAATTCAGTAAAGACAAAGATAGCGAGATCTATTGATGTTCTGTATAAAGTCAGGAACCTGTTAAATGACAAAGCACTGTACTTGTTGTACAACACAATTATTGTTCCACATATAATTTATTGTATTGATATCTGGGGTAAAGCATGTAAAACTTTCACGGAACCTGTTTTTTTGTTACAGAAAAGAGCTATAAGAATAATTACCAGAAAAAATTATTGTCACCCATCCAGCACATGGACCTTACCAAGCTCCGCCCACAGGGCCGCGTTTCATTGGCTAATACCCATAACACGTCACAGCGCAGCTTCCACGTGCGTGCCGGTCTCACAAAACAAACGCTACGGTAGCGTTTGTGAGACCGGCACCACATGCTACTTACATTGCTAGCTAGCATACGTGCAGAATTTTTCTGCGTCAGGGCTGGAAAAATGCTCCTCCACCGTCAGTGGGGTATCTGTACAGGAGATGTCAGGTACCCTGACCGTATTTGTGGAAGTAAAATTCACCGTTTCCCTATATGTGAAACTGAATGCCTTGCTTGGATCAAAGCTTGTGCACGACCACAAAACTGAACAATTATTTCTTTCACCAGCAGAGAAGGGTTGACCTGCTTTTGAAACCTGCTAGTTAACAACACGCGGTCACGATGAGAGAAAGCCACAGTTCACTGAACGTCCTGGAAGTTGGGAAGAAACAGCTCTGCTAACGCCACATGAGCTAGCTAACACAACGAGCTCTACTGTCGATTTCACCTAAAACTGCACAAAATCGTGACACGAAGGCTGGATTTTAACTAACACACCGGACGGCTGAGCTCGTTAGCCCTCACAAAAGTCGCTGTCGGCGTGTTTAGCAGCTAAAGCAGCAACGGCTAACCAACCACTTAAGAATGAATGGAGATTACAGTTAGCATTAGCTTTGCGACCAAGGCACACAAACTTTTGCCAACAATAGAAATCGCTGATTTCAAAAGTAACCCTCAAAACCATGAATGCCTGACTTACCCAGCCTTGCAGAACAATAGGCATCAGTGATCCTGTCCACAGCTGTAATAATGCTGAGCCTGAGCGTGTGAGGAGCTGATGTTTTCCTCATCAGACAGTAGCACGCACGCTGTTTGGAGGCATCGCGTGGATCAAACAACTTGATAACGTCCAAAAAAAATAATAACATGAACTTGTTGGTTCCCCTGTCCATTGTCATGGCTGATATTTTGTTGGAATCTGGCAGAAATGATACACTATTCGACTCAAAAATACCCTGCAGTCAGTCGACGCCATGTTTTCCATTGACACCAAAGCTGCGCTTGGGAGACGGGCAGCCATCTTGGAGCTTAGGGGGCGTTTCTGGGCGGAGCTTGGTAAGGTCCATTGTTTCATCAATTGAAGTTGCTAAAATTTTAGTGACTTGGTGGATTATAATATTTTGTCAGTCATGTATAGAGCCCACAAACAAGAATTACCATGTAATATCCAAATACTTTTTGTTAAACGTCAAAGCTGTTATAATTTAAAGGGAGACGACATTTTTGTTAAACCTAAATACAGAACAAGTTAGAGGGGTCGGTCAACCTCCATTTAGGGAATTGGTTTGTGGAATTATTTGGATACTGAATTTAAAAATGCCACTTCATTATTTACATTTAAGAAATTAATCAAAACCAAATTATTACAGAAATATATATTGAATTGAATTAGTTTTTTGTGTGTCATTTTGTAATTTGATAATTATGATTTATTTTCTATTCTGTTACTTGTTTGATGATTTTACTTTGTCTGTTTGAACTAACTGAAAAATGGGGGCAGATACTGTATAAGATTTTCTCTTCATTCTGCCACCCTTCATTTTTTTTCTTGATATTGTATTGTCACAATTGTGATTTTTTTTTTGTGTGTGTTGTATTTTAAAATGAATAAATAATTTTTTTTTTAAAAAGATAATACATGGGATTTTGTTTTTCCAAAGGAATTTAGATATGAAAGAGTCCAGGGGCCTCATGTATCAATGGTGCGTACGCACAAAAACCTTGCATACGCCATTTTCCACGCAAAACTATGTATCAAAACAGAACTGAACGTGGAAATGTGCGCAGCCCCACGCCAACTCCAGGGCTGGCGTACGCACGTTTCTGTGGTTTTGGTTCCATTGGCGACACTTCGAGGTGATTCTGAGAAACTGTTCATGATGTGAAAATCATTATTGTTCACACCAAACACACATGATTAACAATTATTACATCCACATGGACGCATTTAGAATATAACCTGCAAAAGATATAAAAAACAGAAAGACCTAATAGTCTTGCACAGCTTAAATTCTTGTTTTTTGTTTATTTTTAGCTGTTTTAGCAGTTGAAGAACGTGATGCATGATGGGACAAGATGACATTCCTCTGATGCAGGGCATATTTAAATGAAAACCTGCAATAAATATAAAAAACAGAAAGACTGTGTGAGGGTCCGGCCAGTAAGGCACAAGGACAAAGGTTATATGAAAAATATTTCCAATTTATTTTCAAAAAGTTTTTAACAAAAAGCTTTCAACAGCTAATCTCAAAATATAGAAAAATGGGCCCAACACAAATCATCAACTAAGGCATACCTAACACAGGATAACAAACCAAAAAACTGACTTTCACAATGAACAGACGGGGGAATTTATACACAAAGGCTAGCCTACATTCATTCAACCTTTATTTATACAGGCTAGCCTCGTTGAGTCACGGGGACTCATTTACAAGAGGGACCTGTCTCACTCACACCAAACAACCATCCACTCTCACACTCACACCTAGGGTCAATTTAGAGTCACCAATTAGCCTAACAAGCATGTTTTTTGGTCTGTGGGAGGAAACCGGAGTACCCGGAGGAAACCCACGTGTTGTATATCCACCTTATTACTTAATTAGGCAGATATTCTGAACTGAATCATTAGACGAAGTGGTATCGTTTCATTCACTTTATTGAACCATCTTCATCCACCACCTGCCACCGCACTTCCAGAACGAACTCCTCCTAACCCCGCCCCCACACACGTCATCACGTAAACTCCGTCAGCATCCCAATACATGACATCCCCCTTTTCCTTAGATTTTCAACTTCCCCTTCCATACATTTAAACATCAGTTTTTTTTCTTTTCCATCATCTTCACGCCTTCAGGCTTACCAATACATTTCCTTAGTCACAAAACAACATAAAACAATTTACATTTCTTAGAACCCTGAACAACCATTTCCCTTTTTTTTTTTTTTTTATACAAAGTCACGAAACCTCTCTGGAGTCTTTCTGATTCTCTGAGGTCTAAATGTCTTTTCCATTTCTAAGTCTTGAGTGCCCTCTTGTGGTGTTGCACTGTAAGTGTTCTCATCTTTTTCTTCCTCAAAGTCTTTATTTTCAGAAAACAGTTTTTGTTCACCAACTCCTTCCTCAGTTTCATATTTTCTCACATGTGTGGTGTTTCGGTGATACCGAACTCCTGTTGGTGATTCAACCACAACTTGGTTTCCTGTTTTGCTCACGACTTTGTGTGGTATTGCATTAAATGGTGTTGTTAATTTGTCAACTTTTTCCTGTTGAACCAGCACTGTGTCTCCCAGCTCTATTTTTGAATGTTGAGCTCTTCTTCGGATGTCAGCATAACTTTTCGCTTTTCCTTTTTGTTCTGCGTCTCTGTCACGTACATCCAACGCAGCTGTGTTTGTTTCACTCATGTCCGGTAATTTTCCTCTCATTTTCCTGTTGAATAAAAGTTCTGCAGGACTTTTGCCTGTGGTTGCATGTTCAATGCTGCGATAAGCTGTCACATATTTTCTCAGTTCTCGCTTCCAGTCTAGTCCTTCAGCTTGTGCAATCCTGATCCTCTTCATCAGTGATGCGTTCTGACGTTCAACTTCGCCGTTGGCTTGAGCCCATTTTGGTGTTGTCCTCACATGTTTGATTCCATTGTTCTCACAGTATTCTTTGAATAATTCAGATTTGAACTGTGGACCATTGTCAGATCTAATGGAAACTGGTAGACCATGTCTACTAAACATACTGTCAATGGAGTCTATGACTTTCTCAGCAGTTGTAGATGACAACACATCATATTCATAATAACGGCTGTAATAGTCTATTAGCACAAGAATGGAGTGATTTGAAGATAATGGTCCCAGTAAGTCTACCGCCACATCTTGCCACGGTCCATCCGGTAAAAGTGTGCTTCTCACTGGTTCTGGTGGATCAGGTCTGGCTACAATTTGACAACCATGACATGTTTTGCAATATTTTTCTGTTGCTTTGTCCATGCCAGGCCACCATACTTTTGTCCTGAGACGTTGTTTTGTTCCTACTATTCCTAAATGTCCTTCGTGTGCCAACATAATTGCTTTAGCTCTGAGCTTTTCTGGCATCACAATGCGTGTTCCTCTCAAAATTATGTATCCCACCACACACAGTTCATTAGCAATGGGTGCATATGCTTTGCATTTTTCAAAATGTCCATTTTCAACTGCTTTTCGCACCTCTGTTAGCTCTGAATCTGTGGCAGATGCCTCCTCCACCTGTCTTGTGGTAAGTGATTTTGGAGTTGCATTTAAAGCTACAAATCTCACATATTCCTCAGACTCATGAATGTGTGTGTCTTGTGTTATCTTATCTGATAACAGTCTTGATAACGAGTCAGCAATATCCCAGCAACATGTACTACTTTGAAGTTATATGGTTGCAATCTGAGAACCCATCTATCTATTCTCGCACATGGTTTAGACCGCTGGCTGTATATGACCTCTAGGGGTTTGTGGTCAGTAACTAGGTCAAACTTCCTACCATATATGTATGGGTGAAGTCTTTCACATGCCCACACCAGTGCTAATGCTTCCTTTTCTGTTTGAGAGTACCTGCGTTCACAGTCTGTCAAACTTCGACTCACATAACAAATTGGTACCTCTTCACCTTTTTGTTGCTGTATTAGTACAGCGCCGAGACCTACTGGACTCGCGTCAGCAATGATTTTGGTTGGGGCTTCTTTATCAAAATAAGCTAAAGTTCCTGCTCTAGCTAACTCAGCTTTTAAAGTTTCAAATGCTGTCTTTTGCTCTGGTCCAAACACAAATGTATTTTCTTTTCGAGTTAAACGTCTCAGAGGTTCTGACACTGTTGCAAACTGTGGGATGAACCTGCTGCTAAAACCTACTAATCCGAGGAAACTTCTCACCTCTGCAGCATTTCTTGGTTCTCTTGCCTCTGCTACAGCTCTCACTCTTTCTGCTGTGGGACCAATACCCTTTTGTGTTAACAGTATTCCCATGAATATCAGTTTGTTCATGTTAAATTGACACTTTTCTGGGTTTAAAGTTAAACCACATTCAACAAGTCTCTTCATGACAGCATGCAGGCGCTTGTCATGTGTTTCCTGGTCCGGTGCATGTATGATCACATCATCTGATATGTTTTCTACTCCTTCAATGCCTGCCAGTGCGTTAGCAATCTCATGTTGATACTGCTCACTAGCTGATGAGACACCAAATATCAGTCTTTTGTATCTGTAAACTCCATTATGCACTGCAAATGTCGTGATTTCTCTGGACTCTGGGGTAAGCTCCAACTGATGGTATCCCCATTTGAGATCCAGTTTGGTGAAAATTGCAGAACCATTTAGTCCTTGGAGTATTTCATCCACTGTGGGGATTGGAAATCTCTCTCTGATTATTGCCTCATTTGCTCTCCTCATGTCTAAGCACAGTCTTATGTCTTTGTCATTTTTCTTTGGCAATATTACAACAGGATTCACCCACGGTGTAGGTCCTTCCACCTTCTCTATAATGTCCATTTCAATCAGCTCATTTATCTTTTTTTCCACTGCATCCCTCAAATGATAAGGTATGCGTCTCAGAGGTTGTGCTACAGGTTTTACCTCTGAGTTGATGTACAGCTTGATTTGTTTGGTGTTTAATTTTCCTATTCCTTTAAATTAATCTGGGTACTGTTCTTGCAGAATGTTATTTGATTCTGTGACCGTTGCTACATTTTCTCCTATTTTTAATACCCCAAGCTTTACAGCAGTCTTTTTACCCAGGAGTGGTTCACCATTGCCTCTTATGACAATAAACTCTGTTTCTTCTCTCCTGTTGCCAATTTTCACTTCACATCTGAATGCACCTTTAATGTTTAATGCTTGTGTTGAGGAATAAGCATACAGTGACTGAGCACCTGTCAGTGACTGAGCACCTGTCAGTGACTGAGCACCTGTCAGTGACTGAGCACCTGTCAGTGACTGAGCACCTGTGGAGGAAGTGGACGCGGGCACACCTTGGCTGCCGCTGCTCCTCGTACTTTTTGCTTTTTGAAGCCTTTTTTTATTACTTTCTGCTGTTTTTTTTTCACCGAGCCTTGTTGGACATTTCTACCTTTCTCGATTGCAGAGTGCGACAGGCGTAAAGCCTGTGTACAGCACCTGTACAAGTGGACGTGGACATTTCTACCTTTCTTTGGACATTTCTACCTTTCTTTGAACCTTTCTACCTTTCTTTGAACCTTTCTACCTTTCTTGAACGCAGAGTGCGGCAGGCGCAAGCCTGTGTACAGCACCTGTGTGAACGGACGCGGACATTTCTACCTTTCTGTGATTAAGTGATTGTCTGTTTTAGTTAGTTAGTTTTAGTTAGTTAGTTTTAGAGCAACTGTCTTTTCTGACTGCGTTGTGGATCTGCAAACATTATAAGTTGCCGGTCAAAGCAGATGACCGCTTGTCCTGAGCCTGGGTCTGCTAGAGGTTTCTTCCTTCTAAAAGGGAGTTTTTCCTTTCCACTGATGCCATTGTGTTTGCTCAGGATGGGAGATCG
The DNA here is from genome assembly GCA_038048925.1 of Garcialebias charrua. Taxonomy (NCBI): domain Eukaryota; kingdom Metazoa; phylum Chordata; class Actinopteri; order Cyprinodontiformes; family Rivulidae; genus Garcialebias; species Garcialebias charrua. Next base: position 56,380 of record JBBPBX010010735.1, read on the forward strand.
TGGCGAAGCCAAGATTTGACTTGTTTGCTTGATTCATTAGATAGAAAACTTTACTAGTCTAACCGGAATTTTAATAGTAGGGGCTGCTAGCTCGCGCTAGCTTCAACACGAATTTAGCTTCGAGAACCACGTAGCTGCACTTATTGTTCGCTTACCTGCTGCCTCTCTCAACTTCCTGTGTCCTCTGGACTGTTCTGGACTCTCTCCTGTACTCCTTCAAGGTAATGCTCGTTCGAGTTACCTCTCTCTGCTTCTTGTATATCTTTCTCGGAGCCGTGGGCCTGCTGCTAGCGGCTAGCTCTGTGCTAGCCTCCACCGGCTCGTGGATGTTGACGTATTCCGCTTCGCAGTTGTTTGAACTTAACAACTGCTCCATTCCTCCTTCTATTTCCACCATCAAACAACTGGGACTTCTGCGTAGACCTCGTTACATCCATAGAAGCTCTCGAAAGAAAACTGTTTATTCTCAAGCGAACTCTGATTCGATTAGTGCTGTCTGGACTGAGAGACGTGTCGCACCTCGATGGCGTCATCAGAACGCTGCGTCTGTAGGCCTTTGTAGTCCTCTGCGCACGAAGTGGCGAGGAAAACGTGGAGTGGATTTCAGTCTGCTTAAACCGGTTCAAAAAGCTCCTATTCCAACTGGTATTAAATTAGAACTTTTCAATGTGCAGTCTCTTTCCAACAAGTCATGTTTAATTCATGATCACATTCTGGAGAAGAACTTGGACCTCATGTGTCTTACAGAGACGTGGCACCAACCAAATGTGTTCAGTTCTCTGAATGAGGCGTGTCCCTCTGGATACAGTTATCTGCAGAGAGCCCGCAGCACTGGCCGCGGTGGTGGTCTGGCTGTAATTTATCGCAGTAATTTAAAATTGTCTCATCTGTCTCTTTTTTGAATGTCTGGCTTTCAGCTTCAAAGCCCCACTCCTGATGAATG
>JBBPBX010010736.1:0-17218 GCA_038048925.1 Garcialebias charrua
GATTTGACCACAACGTGAAATTATTAAGGAACTGTTAAGCTCAAGCACCCTCTTGATATAACGTCAGCTATGAAATATATTTTTTAAAGCGTTTATTTAGCTACATTATAGAAATAAAGACGGCTCACGTGCGCGCGCGGGGCGCGCGTGCACGTGGCGAAACTACTTTTTTAAATCCTGCCGTTTTGACAACAACGTGAAATTATTAAGGAATAGTTCGGCTTAAGACACATGTTTGCTATAATTTTAAATACAAATAATTGTTTTTACCGTGTTAATCTTGTAAAGTCCTTCGGTGTTTGCTCCCTCGCGGCAGCCACTTCCTCAAACTCAGTCCAGCCTCCTCCCCACGGTTCGGGGCCAGCCGGCCTGGACCCTGCTATGAGATGAGTCCGGAATCTTGGCGCGGCGCCGCACATCTGTGAGGTGGAAATGCTGTCCAACGCGCGTTTGGCACGCAAATATGACGTCACATCCGACCCGGGCCACCAAGTGGAAAAGGGGCATAAGGCTTCTTTAACACATCCACCTACATACTTCTGTAGGAAAAATATATTTTCTGCTGTGGGAATGTTCTTTCTCTCTATTAGAGTCTCAAAATATGCTTTCCAATGTTTAAACTTAAGTGGATCCCCACAAAATACTGAGGGCTCTGGAATCGGTAGCCTATTAGCTGACATGGCTTCTGCTAAAACCTTTACAAGCTCACCTGTGCTCTCGTGAATGACATTTAGCTGTTGTGGTGGTTGTGTGGGTTGATTAGCAGTGTCTTTGAACTCAGTTACCTGTATGTTTGCAGGATTCGGACTGATGCTTTCTTGCTTCACTGAAAAGTAGTCTTCTTCATAAACTTGTAATTTTGCCTTTGCTGCATTGAGTTTTTTCAGAATTTCCAGTCTTTCAATTTCCTTTTTTAAGTCCTCGACTGACTTTCCCCTTGCAGCACTTTCCGCTTGTTGTCTCTTGATCACAGCCGCCTTCTCCTTTTCTCTTTTTAACTTGCGTTCAGTTTCCTCTCTTTCTTCTAGATGGCGTTGTGACATTGCAGCAGCTTCTTGTTCTGCGATTATGCATTTGTTTTCTTCTTCTATGGTTTGCATTTTTTCTCTAAATTTCTCTTGTTCAGCCATTATCTTAAGCACGGCCTTTGTGGCTTCATACTCTGCCATAGCTTCTTGTCTTTTGGTGGAGGAGCCATTAGAAATAACTGTACTGGCCTTAAACGGATTATAAACTGAGACAGTATCTGAGCTAGAAGATGTAAATACAGAACTAGCATCAGGCCAAACAATCTCCTCCTTATTTATTCCCTCAACATAACATTGGATGTTTTGGAAAACTACCTTAGTCACTGATATGCCTTTGTCTAACTTGGAATGCACATCATGGGGTGGTCCATCCATTGCTCTGTATTGATCATAAATATCATTAAGAGCGGCTAGTTCTCTTTGCACAATGTCCATATGACCTTCAAGAATGTCAACTGGATCTCCTTTTATAACAGATTTTTTAGCAACCTTGATTAATGCCGCCACCGGTTTATGAATGTGTGTAGCATTCAATATATGTGTAGCACTTTGAGATTTTCAGTAATGAAAAGTGCGTTATAAATTGAATTAATTATTATTATTAATGCTTTCCATCTGTCATAAGTACTTTCAAAATGACGTTGCAACCCCTGTAGTTTTTCTTTATGAAATTGTCTTCCTTTTCCTGTTAATATGCGAGATTTTTCACTTCTACGCAGCTCTTTTTGCACAATTTGCACTAAAGAGGTTTCATCTGCTTGCTGTGCTTTGGCAGCTTGTTCTGCACTGGCATCTTCTATTTCTGTGTCATTTGTTTCTGACATTTTGTTTTACTTGAACTGTTATGGACTTTTACTCGATGAAATCTCTTTTTAACTTAACTTAAATTATGAGCTTTGTTGCATTACTTCCCTTCTTGTTATCTTGTTGTGCTGGCTCTGCTGTTGTCAAGCTTCACACAGTTCCTTGTTGTTACTCCTTCCTTGTGTCACCTTCCAAACATGAACTTAAATGTCTGGCTTCTGGACGTCTTTATGAAGAAGCAGCAGTTGAACATGTGACCATTATCCAGTCTTATCCGAAACATGGCTCAGCAAAGCTATCCCTGACAAACAAATTTCCATTCCTGGTTATATTGTTTTTAGATGTGATCGCCCCAGAAGAGGTGGTGGAGTGGCTATTTATATCAAGAACAAATTCACAGCAAACCTTCTGTCTTCGTGCTCAATTAGCAAACAACTTGAGCTACTGGCACTAACCCTTGACTTCCCTGACGGTCAATCAATCACTGTGGTGGGTTGTTACAGGCCCCCCTCAGCCGCCAGTGAAGCCCTCACTTCCCTGAGAAATTTTCTGATGGGGCTAAACGCCAAGGAGCTACTACTAATTGGTGATCTAAACCTGGACTGGTTGACCTCTACTTCTGACAATCTTAAATCCATCTGTGACTCATTTAATTTAACTCAACTAATTCAAACGTCAACACGCCCAAATAACAAAACCCCTGAAAAATCCACCTTACTGGACCTTATCCTAACTAACATGCCTCACAAGTACGCAAATCCATGTGTGTTCGCTAATGACCTCAGTGATCACTGCACCATTGGAGCCGTAAGAAATGGGAAGTTACCAAAATTAACACCCACCATCATCTTCAAAAGGGATTTAAAACATTTTTGTGAGCAGGCCTTTCTTCATGACTTAGCCACTTTCAACTGGAGTAGAATTTCATTGATAGATGATGTAGAACTTGCACTGGCTTACTTTTATGAGGGTTTTCAAAACATAATCAACACACATGCTCCATACCGTAAATACAGAATAAAGGGACGTAAAAATCCTTGGTTTTCCCCTGAGATAGGAAATCTGCTCAAAGAAAGAGATGCTGCCTGGGCTAAGGCCAGGAAATCAAAAAACGATCATGACTGGCTCAGTTTCCGGCAGCTTAGGAACAAATGCACAACACTAATTAGAAATGCAAAATCAAATTACTACCTGGACGAATCCACCAAAAATCTAAATGATCCAAAAAGGTTTTGGCAAACAGTAAAATCAAATTCTGGTCAGACAACATCCACTGATTTACCCAGCTCCATCATGACCAGCACAGGTATTCTGTCAGACAAATTGTCAATTCTGAACTGTTTTAATGAACACTTTATATCCTCTGGCTCCCTGTTTGAATCTACACATCCTGAAATGTTATCTGCTGACCAAACTGATGCAAATCCACCCCCAGCTCCACATGTGCTGGACAAACAGGTCACAAATCGCTTTGACTTCGAATCAGTATCTCCCGCTGAAGTTCTAAATGCTCTAAAAACTCTCGACACACGCAAAGCAGCAGGACCTGACAACATAGAACCACTTTTCCTAAAACTAGCTGCAGATTTCATTGCTGAACCTCTTTCCCATATTTTCAATCTCAGTCTCAACACAAATAAAATACCCAAAATCTGGAAATCAGCTTTTGTTCTCCCTCTGCTAAAAGGGGGTGAACCAACAAATGTCAACAACTACAGACCAATTTCTAAATTATGCATTCTTGCCAAACTGTTCGAAAGACTTGTCTGTGATCAGCTAACTGATTTCCTACAAGCAAACCATATTCTATCACAATTCCAGTCAGGATTCAGAAAACAACACAGCACCGTCACTACAGTTCTCAAAGTATTAAATGACATCATACATGCCCTGGACTGCAAACAATACTGTGTTGCCCTATTTATAGACCTGTCCAAGGCATTTGATACAGTTGATCACAGACTATTGACAAACATCCTGGAACACTCTGGTCTATCAAAACTTGCAGTCTCCTGGTTCACCAACTACCTAACTGACAGAACGCAGTCTGTTCACGTAGCCGGATCCTCCTCTACATTCTTAGATGTTGTGAAAGGGGTGCCACAGGGTTCTGTCTTGGGTCCCATTCTTTTCTCTCTATACATCAACGATCTTTGCAGTGATCTGTCAAATGCTTCCCACCATTATTACGCAGATGACACCATCATCTATTGCTGTTCTTCCTCCCTCAGCCAAGCTTTCACCTCTCTTCAGGATGCTTTTAATATTATTCAGTCACGGCTGCAAAAACTTAGACTGGTCCTAAATGCCGACAAAAGCAAGTTCATGGTTCTTGCCAACAGAAAGCTGCAACCAGAGAACCCACCTCAAATTGGAACCCAAGAGGGAAAACAAATAGAAATGGTCTCCACCTACAAATATCTAGGTTTCAACATTGACACTGAACTGTCTTTTAAAACCCACATCTCCAAAATGGCCACTAAACTCAAACTGAAGCTAGGTTTCTTCTTCAGAAACAAATCCTGCTTCTCATGCAAAGCCAGGAGAACATTAGTAGCTGCAACATTCATGCCAATACTAGATTATGGTGACGTGCTGTACATGAGTGCTGCATCAAAATACCTACAGTCCTTAGACTCCATTTACCACGGTGCCCTTCGGTTCATCACTGACTCCAGTTATCGCACTCATCACTGTGAGCTTTACGTAAAATCTGGCTGGTCATCTCTCAGCACTCGCAGATACACTCACTGGATATCCTTCATCTACAAGACCCTCCTAAACCTGGTCCCGTCATACCTCACCTCCTTAATACAAACATCACACAGTCATTACTCCCTGCGCTCTAACGATCTGGTCCTCCTGTCAGTTCCTCCTGTCAGAACTGAACTAGGAAAAAGAGCATTCAGCTTCGCCGTCCCCTCAGCCTGGAACAACTTACAGAAAGATCTGAAACTATCAACATTCATCTCTCCTGGATCCTTTATGTCAACCGTAGTAGAAAATGTCATCAAGAAACTTGACCATTGCAGATGTTTCTAACCACTACTTATCCAATATACATGTCATTGTTGGTTTTTTTTGTCTGCTTGTTTTGTATATAATGTATATAGAAATCTGTCATATCCTGTTGGTTTTGAACTGTCAACATCTGTTTACTGTGATTGTAGTTTTCTTTATTTTCTTTTTGATAAGTGCAAATGCCTATTGCCAATGTGACGTGTGCTGCTGACCACTTGACCAGGTCACCCTTGTAAAAGAGATCTCGATCTCAATGGGCTCTACCTGGTTAAATAAAGGTGATTGATTGATTGATTGATTGATTAACATTTGCAGCCGTTGGTCTTTGGTGCAATGACGCAATGTCGCCACCAGAGGTCAGGGCGTTCATGCAGCTCCGTTCCTTTTCTTTGTCATCGAGTTCGACTTTGTCATCGAGTTCGACTGTCACTTCCACCTCTTCTTTACAGCATTAATGAATTCGTAGAACTGCTAGTGTGTAGTCAGTTTTAATGGAAATCTTCTTATTACACTTCACTTTCGTTGTCACTGACACCAACACTACCGTCGAACTAAAAATACAACATAAACTTAAGTGAGACGGTGTCATGAATACAATCTTGACATAAAAATGATATAACATATAAATACCTCGCTGGCTGACCCTTCCTTTTGAGGTAGAAATGAGAACTTCTTAAACTTAAATTACTTTTGTATAGATACTTGCTAATATCATGCCTTCATAGCAGTACCGTACAACTTCTTTCTTTGGTTACCTAGCAACATCCTGGGAAACACTTCCTACTTTTGCCTTTCAAAATAAGAGTCAGAACAAAAGAATGTGCATAATACAAAATAAGACATGTAAACTAAAACTATGGCAGTAAAATGTGGTGTATGAAAAATGAAAACTCAGGCAAAGATTATTGATCCTGCCCATCGCCTAACTTAGCTCTGCATCCATATCAATTAATTTTTAAATTGTGGTAAAATGGGGAAGGGGATGTATTGTGGTGCAAAACTACCGAATGGTTTATTGTCAGATTCATCATGGTAAACACTTCAATAATCAGTCTCCATACTGTATTTCTTCATACAACTCAGGTAAGTCTATTTTCATCATGTTCTACAATTTTAAGGACTTCTGAATCTACGTCAAACAGTTCAGAATGTGAGTGTTCCTTATGTAAACAGTGAGCTGAAATTTGGATCTCAAAATGAATCCCACCATTTCTTTCAGTAGGCCTTGTGATGATTGTTTCATTGGCATTAAAGTCAAAAGTCTTGAAAATGTTAAGATATTTGTTCAGATATGACCAAAAGTCTCCAGCAGTTTCATTGTTGAGTAGTCTTCGATGCTGCTTTGAACTGTTTAACTTGGATTACAGTACTTTGTTTAACTGCTGGGAAATATTGACACGTTCCTGTATCCAAGCAAACTTCAGCTGTACATTTATGAGACAGAATAATTCAGAAAACTTATTACCACTGGAATATGCTGGTGAAGATTCTCAGTCATCCAGGACACGATAAAATAAAAAAGGCGTTCAATACAGAAACAACTGGACTTTGTAACAGAAGACGTTTCGCTTCTCATCCAAGTAGCTTTCTCAATTCAAAGACAGAGAGTGAGTGAGCAAGGTTTTAAGGGCTGAGATAAGATACAACATACCTATGTAAATTGACAAATCACACCTCACACCTTAACAGTAGGGGTTTCTTAAGGTCTTTGTTAATCTAATTCACAGACGAGGCTCCTTGTTTGCCATCAGGTGTGAAAATATTCGTTTTTGAAAGTTGAAATCTGAAACCTCCTCCTCTGTTAAGAGAAGACTTTTCTCTCTTAACATAAACAGCTTCCTCACACACCCCCCCCCCCTCTCCTGTGTTGGGACATTTGTCTGTGAAGAGGCTGTTTAGTTTCCCCAATATAGAGGTCTGGACAGTCCTCGCTGCACTGGACTGCGTACACTACACCACTCTGTTTGTGTGTGGGTGTTTTGTCCTTATGGTGTGGTCACACCGAACAGCTTTTCAACCTCCAAAAAGCTCGTCACGCACGCAAGTGGACGCACTTGGTGTCGGGACCTACTTGGACCAGAAAGCCAGAACGCGAAACTGCTGCGGGGTGTGTGGGAGGAGCTTACCGGTATACAGAGTCCTGCGCACAGAGTCCTGCGCACTCCGCCAGGCGAGGAGCTTTTTATTTCCGTCTCTGTGGAGCAGACTTGACTGGTCGTGAAGGACTTGTCGCGAACACACAGCTACAATGAGTTTCTCTTCCATAGTACAGACCTTGCGGGTCTTTTCTGTGTCCCACAAACAATACGTCACATAGTGCGCGCGCCCCCTCATTTCCGCGTCACATAGGGACTCTCCCCCTCTCTTCTCCTCGTCTCTTCTCCTCGTCTCTTCTCCCCCTCTCTTCTCCCCCCCGACTCTCCCTGATTGGTTGACACACCAACCAATCAGGGAGAGTTGAGCGGCGTTTGAAAGTTTGAACCGCGAAAACTTCAGCATGTTGAATGCGCGGTTTGGAGGCTGAAGCCGGTTCACGTGCACGGAAAACGCTTTCCAGCACGCTCAACACGCACGCGACGTGACGCCCGACGCCAAGACGTGGCTGGAAGCGCGTCCCCCATTGACTTTACATGTAAACTGGACGCTCCTGCTGCTGAAAAGCTGTTCGGTGTGATCACAGCATTAGAGTGGACCAGCCTCTGTCTGAGAGTCCTGCTGGGTTTGAAATGAACTGGGATGTTATGTTTGTTGAAAATCCTTCTGAAATGCTCTGATAGTCCAGCCACATAAGGGATGACAATGTTTTTTCATCTGTTCTCCTTTTTCTGTTCATTAGTGTGTTTAGTAGATTTCCTTGCTGACTTGACAAAAGCCCAGTTAGTATATTCACATGTTTGGAGAGACTTTTCTACGTGTTTATGTTCCTTTTCCTTCCCTTCTGTCTTTGTGGGGATGTGTTCTGCCTGATGCTGTAAAGTTCTGATGACAGAGAGTTTGTGTTCCAGTGGATGGTGAGAGTCAAACAGAGGATACTGGTCTGTGTGGGTTGGTTTTCTGTAAACTTCAATATTAAGACTGTCCTCTCTTTCCATGTGGACCAAACAGTCCAAAAAAGGCAGCTTGTTATCATTTGCATCCTCTCTGGTGAACTTGATGTTGTTGTCAACTGAGTTAATGTGTCTGGTGAACGCCTCTACTTCCTTGGCTTGGATTTTGACCCAGGTATCGTCCACATATCCGAACCAATGGCTTGGAGTTGTTCCCTCATAGGAGTTTATGGCTCTCTGTTCCACTTCCTCCATGTAGAGGTTGGCAACAATTGTGAGAACACAGGTGGTTTGAGAGGGGGGTGAAGGAAGCTGTTTATATTAAGAGAGAAAAGCCTTCTCTTAAAAGAGGAGGAGGTCTCAGATTCCAACTTTCAAAAACGTATAATGCAGCTTTAGGACTGATTCCCAGAAAATTTTCACACCCGATGGGAACAGAGGAGCCTCGTCTGTGAATTAGGCCCGGTTTACACAGAACGGTGGGGGGAAACGGAGGTTTTGGGTATGTTAATTAGATGAAATGATTTGCGTTTATACGGGCAAATTCTAGTGTTTACATGCATCCGCTCAAATCTCCCCCTTCCTCATGAATCCCTCCCTCTGCTGTAGTTACCAAGCCAGGTCATTAGTTGGCGCTGTGAATTTTTGCACCTTCACTTATTTTTCTTTTTTTTTTCCATTCAACCTTTATTTATACAGGCTAGCCTCGTTGAGTCACGGTGACTCATTTACAAGAGGGACCTGTCTCACTCACACCAAACAACCATCCACTCTCACACTCACACCTAGGGTCAATTTAGAGTCACCAATCAGCCTAACAAGCATGTTTTTTGGTCTAATGCGCCTAAACCTAATGCGCATGTGTGCGTGTTTCCCCAGTCTGCTGGCAGACTGTTGCTTTCTCTTGTGCTAATTGTTGAGCTAACAAGTTAACAACAAGTTAAAGCTGGATTTGGATAAAATGTCGACATATTTGACACCAAGCGGGACCCGCTTTATCTAACAAGCTCCACACCAGACTCTGAGTGGACTGTGGACCAGAACCGAGTCGATGAGGATGATGTCGGACTTTAGTCTGTGATAAACAGCTGATTTACAGCAGGTAAATCAACGTTCTTAATATAATGTTTGCTTGTGTTTACTGTGATCACACAACAACGAACTGAGTTTTTATTTTTTATTTTTTTCTGCGAGGTCGAGTAGCCTTCCTTCCAACAGGCGGACCGGTTCTGATGTGGTCCAGTATCCAGGATGAAAACAGAGCAGAGTCCAGTTCATTAACGTAGTTAACAGTTCGGTTAACGTGTTTTAATAGTGTTCAGTTAAATTCTCAGTGTTTGTGTGACATACAGTTTGTGATGTTGAATAAATAAATAAATAAAAAATAAACCTGGTGTCTTCATTTTCAGCTTTACACGCAGCACGTTACGCATTGTTTAAATGACGTAACGAGTCCAGATATCAAAAAAGGCGTTCAATACAGGATCAACTGGACTTTATTTGTTGCAGAAAACGTTTCGACTTCTGTCCAGAAGTCTTTTTCAATTCTGAATGGAAGCTGTGAGAACGAGAAGTTTTATACAGGCTTAAGCCCGAGATACACTGAAGCAGACTCCGTATACGCGCGTATACACGCGTATACGGAGCTGCTGCTACACTCATACCATACCATACCATACCATACCATTTTATTTATAAAGCACTTTAAACAGGAACAAGTCCACACCAAAGTGCTGGACAAACAAACACGCAACAGGTAACACAGACAATGGAGTACAACACGAAAAACATAAAAACATTGCAGATCATAAATCAAACGATCCAATACAAATCAGCTGGCATTGAAAGCAATGGAGTAGTAGTGAGTTTTTAACCGGGATTTGAAAACCGAGAGGGAGGGGGCCTGTTTGATGAGCAGCGGTAACTCGTTCCAGAGTCTTGGGCCTGCTACAGAGAACGCCCTGTCACCCCTGCGCTTAAGGCGAGTTTCTGGAACTATTAAGAGTACCTGATCCTCTGACCTCAAAGCACGTGGAGGGACATATGGGTGTATCAGATCCGAGAGATAGGCGGGGGCGAGACTGTTCAGCGATTTGTAGACATACATGAGAATTTTGAATTGGATTCGAAGATGAACCGGTAGCCAGTGAAGGGAGGCCAAGACTGGTGTAATGTGCTCTCTTTTGCGTGTGCTGGTTAAAAATCGGGCAGCTGCGTTCTGAACCAGTTGTAATCGTGCAATGGTGGCTTGACTGACGCCAAACAGAAGTGAATTGCAGTAATCAAGCCTAGATGTAATGAATGCGTGAATCACTGTCTCCAGGTGCTTTTTGGATAATATGGGCTTCAGCTTAGACAGACGCCTCAGCTGGAAAAAACAGGATTTGACGATCATGTTTACATGACTGTTGAGTTTCATGGAAGGATCCATTATCACTCCCAGATTTTTGACTTTTTGTTTTTCGGACAGGGGTAGAGCAGACAGGTCAATGCAGTGGTTTGAGGTTGTGTCATTGGGAAGGAACAATATGGCTTCAGACTTCTTATCATTGAAGCTTAAGAAATTTAAAGCCATCCAGTCCCTGATGTCAGCCAGGCAGTCGAGCAGAGGTTGAATAGAGCCTGTACCATTTTGTCTTAGGGGGAAGTAGATTTGACAGTCATCAGCGTAGAAGTGGAAAGGTATATTGTGTTTCCGGAAAATAGCACCGAGTGGCAGCAGGTATAAGGAGAACAAGAGAGGACCCAGGATGGACCCCTGCGGAACCCCCCATTTAAGAGCCGCCACTGCAGAAGTAAAATCATTGATGGACACACAAAAAGACCTGTCAGAGAGGTAGGATCTGAACCAGTTTAGGGCTGATCCTGAGATGCCCACCCACTGCTCCAACCTAGCAATGAGGATCTCATGGTCGATGGTGTCGAAAGCGGATGTGAGGTCCAATAGGACAAGCAGCACAGAGTCACCAGTATCTGTGGATAGAAAGATGTCGTTAAAAACCTTCAGTAGGGCAGTCTCAGTGCTGTGGAGGGATTTGAAGCCAGACTGGAATAGCTCGGGGATAGCGTGATCCTCCAGGAAGCACTTTAGTTGGGACTCAACTATTTTCTCTAGAAGTTTAGAAACAAATGGGAGTCTGGAGACAGGCCTGAAATTGGATAATACTGACGGGTCGAGGTTTGGTTTTTTCAGGAGGGGTTGAACAGCAGCATGTTTTAATGATTTTGGCACCACACCCGAGGATAGACTGCTATTTACAATCGAGAGAATGGAGGGACCTAGAGTGTGAAAAACCTCCTTTAGAAGCCGAGGGGGGACCACATCGAAGGGGGAGCCAGATGGTTTCAGGCTGCACATGACCTGCTCTAGAGAGGACAGAGAGACTGGTTCAAAATGTTCAAACACAGCAACAGATTGAGGTGGGATGGATGGATCGTGAGATGGAGGAGAAATGAGAGCCCTGGTGGTTGCGATTTTATCTAAAAAGAAATGTTGGAAGTTCTCGCACAGCTCAGTCGAGGCTTCCATGGGTGATTGTTCAGTGAGGTGGAGAACAGAGTTTAGGGTGGAGAACAGAACTCGAGGGTTACGAGAGTTTGCAGCAATGATATCAGAGAAGTATTGTGATTTAGCAGTTTTCACTGCTTTCTGATATCGGCGCCAGCTCTCTTTTACCATCTCAAAAGAGACCTGCAGACTGTCTTTTTTCCACTTCCTCTCCACCTTTCGGCATTGCTGGCCGCTCTGGTCGTGTCATTCAGCCACGGTTCGGCCCTGAGTTTTGGTCTTCTCAGTTTAATAGGCGCTACTTGATCCAAAGCCTTTAAACAAACAGAGTCAAACTGGTTTGTCAGCTCCTCAGTGCTGGAGAGGAACCCCGGGGGCTGAATTAACATGTCATTGTTGTAAACCTCAGTGAAACGTGCGGCAGTTAAATGGTTAACATTCCTGCCTTTACGTGCAGGAATGCATGTTTTAGGGGTAACATGGGGGATGGTAAACTGAAAATTCACTGGCCTATGATCTGAGAATACATTGTCTCCTATTTCAAGGTTTGAAACGGTCACATCACATGTTAAAACAAGGTCCAACAAATGTCCACGCTGCTGTGTGGAAGAGTTCACGTGTTGAGTTAAATTAAATGAGTCCAATAAATCTAAAAAGTCCTTAACCATGGGCTTCTCAGGACAACACACGTGCAAGTTGAAGTCGCCTGAAATGACGACCCGAGAATATTTAGCTGTAATTTCAGCCAAGAAATCAGAAAACTCGCTGATGAAGTTCTTAGAACGAGGCGGCCGGTAGACAAGAGCACACAAAGTTACAGGTGAATGTCCGAGTTCAAACACAGTCAGCTCAAAGCTAGAGCAGGAGACTGGAATGGACAGTTGTTTACAGTCAAAAGTTGATTTGAAGATAGTTAATAACCCACCGCCACGACCTGATGGTCGCGGGTCGTTAAAAAACAAACAGTTTGGTGGTATTATTTCCGTCAGCGCGCAGGACTCACCCGACGACATCCACGATTCTGTGATGCAGAAAAAGTCCAAGTCGTGCTCTTCAAAGTAATCCCTGAGGATGAACGTTTTGTTGCAAACAGATCGGGCGTTGACAACACAGAATTTGATGATATCCGAGCTAGCCGCTGATGAGCTGCTAGCAGCTGATGTGCTAACAGCACATGGGGGGCGCGTGTCCGCGGCTCGCTGCCCACAGAGAGTTGCTCCGGCCGGAGATCCCCGTTGTTTTCCTGGTCCGTGCACGCGGGAGACTGGCGATGAGAATCGAGACCATCAGCTGAAGACAGCGAGGCAGAACGCCGGGCTCTGAGCTTCACCAGCCGGCCAGCTCGTGAGCCGCGTTTCTTCCTCCGAGTCGATCGATTTCTCCGTGCAGGCTGGTGCGAAGAGCAGCGGAGGTAAACGGGCAACTCGTCTCCGAGCAACGGGGGCAGAGGGGGCCTCCCCGAAGTACGCTCATACTGGCCCGAATCAGCGACATCCGCGGCAGCAAACCGTAAATCCAGAAGCTGCTTCCGATCATAAACCAGCAGTGTACTTATGTCTCCAATGAAGAACGAACAAAACACAAAAATTCCAAACACCCACAGGAGAGGTGGACACTCAGCCATGCTTATGGGCGCCATCTTGGAAATCCCATTATATTATTATACATTATATATATACATATATATACATATATACATATATATACTGTACATATACATATCTATACATATACATATATATACATATACATATATATATATATATATATATATATATATATACATTATATATATATATATATATATAAATATATATATATTATATATATTATATATATAATATTAATATAATATATATATTATATAATTATAATATAATAATATAATTCATCCATCCATCCATCCATTTTCTTCCGCTTATCCGGGGTCGGGTCGCGGGGGTAGCAGCCTAAGTAGGGAGGCCCAGACTTCCCTCTCCCCAGCCACTTGGAGCAGCTCCTCTGGGGGAATCCCAAGGCGTTCCCAGGCCAGCCGAGAAACATAGTCCCTCCAGCGTGTCCTGGGTCTTCCTCTGGGTCTCCTCCCGGTGGGACATGCCCGGAACACCTCACCAGGGAGGCGTCCAGGAGGCATCCTAACCAGATGCCCGAGCCACCTCAACTGGCTCCTCTCGATGTGGAGAAGCAGCGGCTCTACTCCGAGTCCCTCCCGGATGACTGAGCTTCTCACCCTATCTCTAAGGGAGAGTCCAGCCACCCTGCGGAGAAAACTCATTTCAGCCGCTTGTATCCGAGATCTTGTTCTTTCGGTCATAACCCAAAGCTCATGACCATAGATGAGGGTGGGAACGTAGATCGATCGGTAAATTGAGAGCTTTGCCTTTTGACTCAGCTCTCTCTTCACCACGACAGACCGGTACAGCGCCCGCTTCACTGCGGACGCTGCACCTATCCGCCTATCGATCTCACGCTCCAGTTTTCCCTCATTCGTGAACAAGATCCCGAGATACTTAAACTCCTCCACTTGGGGCAGGACCTCCTCCCCGACCCGGAGAGGGCATGCTACCCTTTTCCGGCTCAAGACCATGGCCTCGGATTTGGAGGAACTGATCCTCATCCCGGCCGCATCACATTCAGCTGCAAACCGCTCCAGCGAAAGCTGTAGATCACGAGCTGATGAAGCCAATAGGACCACATCATCTGCAAAAAACAGAGAAGCGATTCTAAGGCCACCAAAACGGATCCTCTCAACACCTTGGCTGCGCCTAGAAATTCTGTCCATAAAAGTTATGAACAGAATCGGTGACAAAGGGCAACCTTGGCGGAGTCCAACTCTCACCGGAAACGAGCCTGACTTACTGCCAGCGATGCGGACCAAGCTCTGACACCGGTCGTACAGGGACCTAACAGCCCATATCAAAGGGCCTGGTACCCCATACTCCCGGAGTACCCCCCACAGAACCCCCCGAGGGACGCGGTCGAATGCCTTTTCCAAGTCCACAAAGCACATGTAAACTGGTTGGGCAAACTCCCACGCACCCTCCAGGACCCTGTTGAGGGTGTAGAGCTGGTCTAGTGTTCCACGACCAGGACGAAAACCACACTGCTCCTCCTGAATCCGAGGTTCGACTATCCGACGGACCCTCCTCTCCAGAACCCCTGAATAGACCTTACCAGGGAGGCTTAAGAGTGTGATCCCTCTATAGTTGGAACACACCCTACGGTCCCCCTTTTTGAATAGGGGAACCACCACCCCAGTCTGCCAATCCAAGGGAACTGCCCCCGATGTCCACGCGATATTGCAGAGTCGCGTAAGCCAACACAACCCCACAACATCCAGAGCCCTAAGGAACTCAGGACGAATCTCATCCACCCCCGGAGCCTTGCCACCGCGGAGCTTTTTAACCACCTCGGCGACCTCAGCACCAGAGATTGGAGAGCCCGACCCAAAGTCCCCAGGCTCCGCTTCCTCAGTGGAAGACGTGCCAGTAGGATTGAGGAGGTCTTCGAAGTATTCCGCCCACCGACTCACAACATCCCGAGTTGAGGTCAACAGCACGCCATCCCCACCATAAATGGTGTTGGTCGCGTACCGCTTTCCCCCCCTGAGACGCCGGATGGTGGACCAGAATCGCCTCGAAGCCGTACGGAAGTCATTCTCCATGGCCTCTCCGAACTCCTCCCACGCCCGAGTTTTTGCCTCAGCAACCACCCGAGCCGCATGCCGCTTGGACTGCCGGTACCTATCTGCTGCTTCCGGGGTCCCACAGGCCAAAAAGGCCCAATAGGACTCCTTCTTCAGCTTGACAGCATCCCTCACCGCCGGTGTCCACCACCGGGTTCGAGGGTTGCCACCACGACAGGCACCAACAACCTTGCGGCCACAACTCCGATAAGCTGCCTCGACAATAGAGGCGCGGAACATGGCCCACTCGGACTCAATGTCCCCCGCCTCCCTCGGAACGTGTTCAAAGCTCTCCCGGAGGTGGGAGTTAAAGCTCCGTCTTACGGGAGACTCTGCCAGACGTTCCCAGCAGACCCTCACAATACGTTTGGGTCTGCCAGGTCTGACCGGCATCCTCCCCCACCATCGGAGCCAACTCACCACCAGGTAGTGGTCAGTAGACAGCTCCGCCCCTCTCCTCACCCGAGTGTCCAAGACATGCGGCCGCAGATCAGATGAGACGACAACAAAGTCGATCATCGAACTGCGACCTAGGGTGTCCTGGTGCCAAGAGCACATATGGACACCCTTATGCTTAAACATGGTGTTCGTTATGGACAATCCATGACGAGCACAGAAGTCCAATAACAGAACACCACTCTGGTTCAGATCAGGGGGGCCGTTCCTCCCAACCACACCCCTCCAGGTCTCACTGTCATTGCCCACGTGAGCGTTGAAGTCCCCCAGTAGAACAAGGGAGTCCCCAGGAGGCGCACTCTCCAATACCCCCTCCAAGGACTCCAAAAAGGGTGGGTAGTCTGAGCTGCCGTTTGGTGCATAGGCACAAACAACAAGTTAGTACTGAATTTACAGAAATTTCCATATACAGTATATGTATCAAGAAAATAAATAGGGTTATTAAACTACCAGTAATTAGGCACCATTTTCATATTTTGTCTGTTTATTCAACAGGTAACCACGACTGGGTGGGCAGTGACTTTGTGATTGATGCAGGAGTTGGACTGGTGGTGAAGATGAAGGAAAGTCCAATCGACAGAGGAGCTACGGTTCTGGAGAACCTCAAAGCGGCTTTTGAAAGAGACTGGAGGTCGCGTTATGCTAAGAACCCACAGAAAAGCAAAGACCAGCAGGCAAAATACAGAAATCTGCAATGGTCTAAAAATCACTGGGACATCCCAGAGGAGAATGACTGGGACAGGCCTTTATGAGCAGAGAGCGTCTCATAGATTTTACAAACATGTGCACAAAAGAACTCTATCCACACTAAAGAACATACATTTTTTGTATCTTAATCTGAGGAAATTAGTTTCAATCAACAAAAGTGACATTAAAACCTTACTATGACTCAGCTGATATTTACACTTGTGGCACCCAGCTATTTAATCAGATGTAAAATTTTCTGTGAGCATGCACGGCAGCATGAATAATGCACATGATTTGCACTACGTATATGCAAACAACGTAACACAAACAATCTGTGATGCTTATGAGATCTACTTATTTATTTCATCAAACTCCACAAAACCATATGCATAAGTTTTAAATCTTTTTTTTTCTTTTACAGTTTTAAAGCATATTTACTGGCAATAATAAATTAGTTTAGATCATAGCATGTGATGTTATTGTGTTTTAATGCTGCAGAGTGTATTATAATCCAGCGTAATGGACTGACAGATTCATTCAGAAACTGTATTAAATATAGTTTAACTCATTGAAGTTTTACATCTTTGTTTTGTAGAAATACTTTTTTTCCTCTCTAATTGGTGCTGTTTAATTCTAAATGTTGGGATCTGTAAGGAAACCAGTTCCATTTGCCAAGTTCTATAAAACATCATAACAACCGGAACTGCAGATTAAAAAGGCTACGATGCTGTGGTTTGTGGATTCCTTGATTTGTTTCATGCTTTGACGTCCATCCATCATCTTTACCTACTTCTTCCTTTCTGGCTCGAGGGTGTCACTGGTGCCTGTATCCAGCTATCACTGTGTGAGAGGCTGGACACCCTGCAGGTCACAAATATGACTATGGGGCGGCCGTGGCGTAGTGGTAATGGCAGTCGTCCCCCAATCGGAAGGTTGGAGGTTCAAATCCCAGTTCCCCACACCATGTGTCGTTGTGTCCCTG